>JADRCH010000278.1:179314-317977 GCA_019843965.1 Rhynchomys soricoides
TCTCTCTCTCTCTCTCTCTCTCTCTCTCTCTCTCTCTCTCTCTCTCTCTAACACACAGACTTACACTCTCAATCTTATTATTAATGAATGGTATAGATGAGAATCATAGAAAGTAAATAAAAAGTAATTTGGTTTTATTTAAAGAAAGGAATTTGGGAACACAAGTGTTAAGTCAATCATTTTGTGCTCTTACCATACCCAATTATATTTGTTCCTAGATTAACTAAAAATCCCTTTCAAACATTACCCTAAACCCAGAGGGTTATAGCATCTTAGATGAAGAAAAAAGGGTGAAATGAGAGAAAATGGAATAGAACAATATGTGATGATGATGATGACCATGATGATGATGATGATGATGATGTGTGTGTGTGTACGAAATAACATTAAAACTCATTATGTTAAATTAACTTAAATAACTGAAACTTTAGCAGAATATCTTGAGGAAAGGATTACTTTTCAATCTTTTAAAATGTTTATAATGTGCTAATTAATTAATTATAATGCATGTATAGATATCAGGGGACAAGCTCATTAGTCAGATCTACTCTTTCATCAAGATGTTCTCTTGCTCAAATTAGGGTTCCCCCAACTAATTGCTTTTGCCTGTGAAGAGATTTCCCTGAGCAACTTCTAATCCTTTATGAGGGAAAAAGTAGTTGGTATTTCAAAATGAGTGTGAAGACAATTTCTTGAGAGCCAAGAAATATCTGTAATACCTTTATGACAGTGGGAAAGGTTCTCCCTTTATACAAAGTGTAATTAAATTTTGTAGATCATAGCTTGGGAAAATAACATTCAAAAAAGCAATGAACAAAAGAATCTATACAAAATAACATTTTTATTTACTTAGAGTCCTACATCTCTTGAGACAAAATCTTTTGGTCTGTCTATACCTATAAGAAAATTGCCAGTAAGTGTACTTAATTTTTTACGTCTATATCTTTGCAAATCTAAATAACACAAAAGGGAGCCAAATATTTTTCCATGCTTAATATATGAAGTATATATAGGGAAAATGGAATAATATAAAGTAAAGACCCCCTAAAACATCCTGTTAAGTGAGCAAAGTATCAATAGAATACAATCAGCTGTACATAGAACAGGGACTGCTAGAAGATTTTGCTCCCATTCACTCAGAGGCTGCACTTTTTACCATTATTTCCATTGTAAATAACTTTATTTCTGACTTTACTCAGAAATCCATGACACATACTCATTTTTACAAAAGTAAAAATTCTTCCCCTCCTGGGACTTTCTCTCTGATACACTGGGAATATTCAGGCAGAGCATATCACACTGTTTTCTATGTCAGGTTTTGGAGAGGTGCCAGTGAACTAACTAAACAGAATGATTTTCTGACCCTCACTTGCATCCATGCAAATGCCATTTTACTACACTTTGGTTTTGTTTTGTGTTGGCTATTCCAAAGTTATATTTTTATCCAATCTCTATCATAACAATGGTTAGCCATGATTAGAAATAATATGACTAATGAGTATACTATTGTAGTATACTTCTTAATCAATGTGGGCTTTTGAGAGTTGATTTTAATAAACTCTCCTAATATTTTTCAGATTTCTTCATGTTTTACATGGTTTTTAAGGGAGTCTGTGACAGACTCAGTGCATGAAAACAATATGTGGCATAATAAATGGTGTTCTTTCAAGTGAACGAGTCTAATTTTTTATATTTTTGTATATTTTTCTTAATTTTAGTATGCTTTATTTTCCCTTTTATTGAAATAGATTATTTTGTCACATAATACATTCTTATTAATGTTATTAACATATTGAATGGATAAAATATAAATTCAGAATGAGAGAAAACTATGGAATTTTCTCTTGATATTTTGAAATTCAGACTTTGATATTTTGTAGACACCCTATTCCTGTGACCCATTTCTACCTTTCACATACTTTCAGATCTATCAAATAAGCTAAAACTGAATCTTGCCTGATACACATACACATTTATAAGGAGAAATCTTTCAGGTAAGTTAGTGTATTCAGTTATGTTTGAAATCCCTATGTTTATCTTCTTTGTGACTATGTCCAGGAAGCACAGACTTGTTGGATCACTTACTTCTGCTTCAGGTTTTCAAATTCCATACAGAAACATTTTGATTTAAAAAATAATAAGAACGCATTATATACATCTCACATTACTTTAGCAAAAGTAGTGCAAGGTAATATATAAGATAATTGCACAGATAATATTGCTTACATGGCGTTTGGTTTCTTCAAATGAGTGTAAGACAATTTTGACATGTAAGACTTAACTTATTCATAGAAATGACTAATACTGATTATGATAACAGCTCCAAATATTCCATTTCTACCTGTTAAGATTCTGTAGATCTACACATGAAACCAGACTATTATGCAGTTTTAGAATTTTTGTAGGTATATATACTACTATTGGCACACATCATACATGTTACCACAGGTAACATCATAATGTTACCACATTATTAAATATCACAATGTGATAGTAAGCTTATCAGCAATACAAACAATAAGAAAAATAAATTTCATCAATGTGTGTATAAATATAGCCATATACAATTTAAATACTTTATTTTCATATATATATATATATATATATATATATATAATATCAAGGTAGACATATACTTCTGTTTGTATATCAACATTCTCATGTCCTGAGAGTATTAATCTTTGAGGTTGGATGAGTCCTAGGCTATAGATTATGGGTAGGAAAAGGTTTTCAAGATTAACTAATGACTAATATTGAAATAGAGTGACTTCTCTCATTATAGTTAGGAAAAGCAAATATTGTTGGCAAATACTTATGTTATTCTTGATTAACACTTTCATTGCTTGAGAACAAGATTCATATCTGTGTCTTTCAAGCCACATAACTCAATCTGTGTGATTTATGTAATAAGAGTATGTCTAAATCTTTTAAATAAATTATTTTACAAAAATAGTTGCAAATGTTTAAAGATGCTTAATTTGAAATACTTTAAATAATATATTTGAAATCTATTCACTGTGCAATGGTCTCTATTCGAAACAGGTTTTTCCATAACCCTGATGGAAAACCACAACCTCACAGTGATGACTGAATTCATTCTGATGGGTATAACTGACCGCCCTGAGCTGCAGGCCCCATTGTTTGGACTGTTTCTCATCATCTATCTGCTCTCACTGGTGGGCAATTTGGACATGATCATCCTTACCATGGTGGAATCCAGGCTACAGACACCCATGTACTTTTTTCTCAGACACCTCGCTACTACTGACCTTGGTTATTCAACAGCTGTGGGACCAAAAATGTTAAGAAGTTTTTTTGTAGATCAAAATACAATATCATTTTATTTTTGTGCAGTCCAGTTTGCTTTCTTTAGTATGTTCATTATTAGTGAATTTTTTATTCTTTCTGCAATGTCTTATGACCGTTATGTTGCCATCTGTAAACCACTCCTCTATAATGTCATTATGTCACAAAGAGTTTGTTGGTTCCTGGTGACAATCCCTTACATTTACAGTATACTTGTTGCTCTCACAGCCACCATAAATATTTTTTCTTCATCCTTCTGTGGCCACAATATTATCAATCATTTTTACTGTGATGGTCCTCCTTTGACATCTCTACTTTGCTCAAATAAAGAGGAAAGTGAACTCTTAAATTTAATCTTATCAACTATTAACTTGATTTCTTCGCCACTAGTCATCCTTGTCTCCTATCTGCTCATTCTCAAAGCCATTCTCAGGATGAACTCTGCTGAGGGCAGGCAGAAGGCTTTCTCCACCAGTGGGTCTCATCTGACAGTGGTTATTGTCTTCTATGGGACACTGATATTTATGTATGTGCAACCTAGTCACTCCTTAAACACTGACAATGCAGCTTCCATTTTTTATACTCTAATCATCCCTATGCTGAATCCCTTGATCTACAGCTTAAGAAACAAGGATGTAAAATATTCCATTAGAAAAACAGGGAAAACCATACAAAATATCTTTTCTTAGAAATTGCATGTTATTTAATGCTACCTTACTTCACAGAATATAAATGTAACTGCTTTACACATTTCAGTCAAAAAAAGAGCAAAGAAAAAATGTTCTTGGAAGAAGATGCAGATTATGAACAATAGAGTTAAAGAAGAAATACTTTAAGAAGTATAAGCATAAGTATAAGTATAAGTAATAGAGCACAGAAGAAATACTTTAAAGACTACAGACCTAAACAGGGTAGCAAGGCTTTTTCCATATATTAGTGAAGAGGACAGATATCTCTTGTCATTTTAATTAGTTTTATGAATTCAACTTTACAATAAATACTCTGCTGTTTATATATGTGTGTATTTTTGTGTGGAAATTTATTGTGAATGTTGTAGCATTTATACAAATTTAATATTCATGCATATTTGAAAAAATGTAGTTTAAAAAATGTTGGTCACCATATCAGAAAATTTAAGTCTATCACTTTGACATTAAGGAGGACCTAGCAATATCATAGCACATTAATGCCTTCACTCCACAGGGAATCTTTTTGTTGCTGATGTCTCAGTTTTTTCTTATTTTGACTTTTTTAATTATTTTTTTTCTATTGGTTATTTTATTTATTTACACTTCACATTTATTATCCTCCTTTCCAGTTTGCCCTCCAAAAACCCCTTATCTCTTATCCCCTCCCCACATGCTTCTATGAGGTTGCTTCCCCACCTACCCATCCACACACTCCGGCCTCACTCTCCTAGCATTTGCCTATGCAGTAGCATCTAGTCTTCACAGGACCAAGGGTCTCCCCTCCCATTGATTCCAGATAAGAACATCTTCTGCTACACATGCAGTTGTAGCCAAGGATCCCCCCCATGTGTACTCTTTGGTTGGTTGTTTAGTCCCTGGGAGCTTTGGGGGTTTTGGGTAGTTGATATTGTTGTTCTTCCTATGGGGTTGAAAACCCCTCCATCTCCTTCAGTTATGTCCTGAATTCATATTACTTTTCTTTCACATTACTTCCTATGTGATTCAAATAGCAATAATTAATAATTAATGCTATACATTTAGTGAGTATAGTTCAAAATTTCAGTGTATCGTTTAACAATATGTACACCAAAGCATACATATATGTGATATTTTGTGAATGTGTGTGTGTGTGTGTGTGTGAGAGAGAGAGAGAGAGAGAGAAAGAGAGAGAGAGAGAGAGAGAGAGAGAGTGAGTTTAGGTTAGGTGTATACAGTTTTTCCATGTCTGCCTCTACTACTTTATTATTGTCTTTTTTATTGAATCAATAATAATTCCTTTTCCTTCTATTTTATGTTACCCAGTGATGTAATGTTTCCTCTCTAAATGGAACATATATTTCTTGTAAGTTATATACTAAGTTTTGACTATTGGATTATTTGATCATAACAGATTTATAATTATATGGGAATCACAAGCAAAATGATAGCTATTCCAAGGTAAGCCATCCCCCATAGTTATCTTATATCAATCTGTGCTATATAGGATGAGTTGAAAAATGAAACAAATCCCAGAAACATTAATCAAAGAATAGCTTTAACTCATGCTTGAAAATCCTTTTGTGGGTTTTAAATAGTGATAAAACATGTTTCTATCAGTGTATACCAGCAGAAGTGGCTTTATTCTAGAAGTATTGTTGGTTTTTTATTTGTTTGTTTGTTTATGTTTTTTCACATTTTTTTTTTGCACATTTCATTTTGCTATTTTAAATCCAGAAGATATAGGCATAATATCTCTGGGGCATTCTCTGTGGTATTTACTACCTAAGGATAAGTGCATTCATAGAATATTCAAACTTCTATAATACATTCTTTGAGTCAGTGAATTATAGAATATCTGAAGAATATTAGTCAGGGAGTTGGAATTTACAATTTGAAGATTAATTGCTCTATTTTTATATAGATATTTCATTTAATAAAATATTGTTTATTTGCTGTGTTGTGAAAGTCATAATTATCTTCAAATTCTAATTTACTCATAGTAATGTCTAGCAATACTAATCAAGGTTTTATTGAAAGTAAAGAGGAACCAGCCTCAGAATTTACAATACTGAATACAAAACTTCTCCTTAAAGAGTTTTTAAATTTTCCCATTAATGAATATATTTCAAAATAAGGATAATCATGAATGCAGAGAAAATAGAGAAATGCTTCTAAATTTGATGAGTTAAAGAAATTATACATTAAGTTTTGAATCAAAGACAATACATGAATAAGTCTTTAAAATTTGAAAACAACAGTGCATGGGTAGTCTCTCAGAGCATGTGTCCCTGAGGAATAATGACTCTCCCATACTCAGTGATCATTAATTAACATGAATAGCTTCTCAGCTAGGGTTGGGACTTGATTATCACGTCTTCTTCTATGCTGTAATTGTTGTCTTTCTTGATCTCACATAGTTTATGTGTATGTAATCAAGGTCATTAATCAGTTCCTAAGCACAACAAGCCTGTGTATCTCAAAAACATAGGTTTACTGTTATTATCCACTGCTCCTGATGCTTACATTCTCCTTACACTCATATTTCTTCTTGTATGATACTATGTACAAAGTGGTATGATGAAGGTGTCACATTCAGAGCTGAACATTTTTATGTCCATTTTAAATACCCTGTGCAATTGGGGGTATCTGTTAGTCAGCATTTATGGAGAAAAAAGGGTGTTTTTTGCTGTTGTTGTTGTTGTTTTCTGTGATAAGTATTGACAGACTCACTTATCTCTGGGTATAAGTCTTTGGAGTCTCATTAAGAGTTTGTTCTTTTATGAAAATCATGATTATAAATTATTCTTAAAGGTCATAACCCAGGTATCCTCAAGGTTGTGGCTCATTAAACAGTGCAGGTGTAATTTAGATGTTGCAGGAGTTACTTTTCTCACCATGCCTGTACCTTCCTGAATCCTGCAATCTTCTAGACTCCTAGAAGATCCACAGTAACCAAAAACACAGGAGGTCTGCTCTAATCAGAGACACAGGAGGCCAAGGCTAACCAGAGACAACACTGACTACCTTTAAGGAGAATAACTCTATATCAGGTCACAAAGGTCTACTTGACTCCAAGCAAGCCAATCCCAGTCAGAAACACCCAGGCCAGTTAAAAAAAGAGACAAGCAGAGGGCTAGAGGCAAGCGCATGTTCATAAGCAATGGAAATTGATACTAGTTGGCAACATCAGAACACAGTTCCCTTACCAGAGAAAGTTCTGGGTACTGTAACAAACACAACAAGCAAGAAAATGACCTAAAATCTCATCTCATGAAGACACTAGAGGCCTTTAAAGAGGATATAAAGAACTCCATAAAGAAATACAGGAAACCAGGGGCAAAGATGTAGGACAGTTTTAAAAAGAAAAAAAAAATCCCTTAAAGAAATACAGGGAAATAAAATCAATCAGAAGAAGGAATTGAACGTAATGGTATAAGAACTAAAAACAGAAATAGAAACAATAAAAAAAAAAAAAAAAAACCTACAAAGGCAGCCAAACCTATAGATGGGCAACTTAGCAAAGAGATCAGGAGCTACAGATGCAAGAATCACCAACACACTACAAAAGATAGAAGAGAGAATCTCACACTTTGAAAATATTGACACATTAGTCACAGAAAACACAAAGTATAAAACTCTCCTAACCCAAAATATCCAGGAAATTCAAGACAAAATGAAAAGATCAAAGCTAACAAGAATAAGGATTGAAGAGTGTCAAGATTTCACTTTCAATGAGCCAGAAAACATCTTCAACAAAATCATAGAAGAAAATATCCTTAACCTAAGAAAGATGACCATAAATGTATAAGAAGCCAATTGTATACAAAAAAGATTGGACCAGAAAAGAAAATCTTCTTGTTATATGATAATTAAAATAATATATTCACAGAACAAAGAAAGAATAGTAAAATCTGTAAGGGAAAAACCCAAGTAACAAACAAAGGAAGACCTAACAGTATTATACCAGACTTCTCAAGAGAGACTCTAAAATCCAGAAAATCCTGGACAGAGGTCATCCAGACCCTGAGAGAACACAAATGCCATCCCAGAGTATTATGCCAGCAAAATTCTCAATCATCATAGATGGAGAAACCAAGAGATTCCATGATAAACCAAGTTTAAACAATTTTTTCTACTATTCCAGTCCTTCAGAGGATACTGTAACAAAATGTTCAACACAAGCAGGTAACAACATTGAAGCAAACCCAAGAAACTACACAGTTCACACACACAAAAAGAGAGAGAATCATGCATACATAATACCAAACCACATGCAGCAAGAAAAATAACATGAAATTACATTTTTCTGACTTTAATATCTCTCAACATCAATGGACTCAATTTTGAAAAAAAAAAAAAAAAAAAAGACACATGCTAACAGACTGGATATGTCATACAATCCAGCAGCATTTTAGTGCTGAAAAGTCACCTGGGTTTTCTTTTAATTCTTCTCTAACGATGGTCCGTGGATTTGCGACCAACGTTCTTTATTCCTTGGCAAACTCCATTGAACTTCTTAAAAACAGAAATAAGAACAACATCAAAAAAAGGAGCAATTATGGGTTAATATTTTTGAGATGGGTGGGTGGCCCATCCCTCAATTGGGGGCTGAAACTTACCACTGGATATGGTCTGTTCAGATTGTATTTCTCCTTTTTTGGGTATTTCTGTTAATGTCACAACCAGACCCTCCAGAGTTTCCAGAGTAAACCACCAACCAAAGAGCACACATGCAGTAACCTATGGCACCAGCTGCATATATAGTAGAGGATTGGCTTATCTGGAATCAATGGGAGGGGAGGCCCTTGGAACTGTGGAGGCCTGATGCCCCAGTGTAGGTGAATGCTGAGGTGGTAAAGCGGGAGTGGGTAGGTGTTTTGGAAAGCAACCTCATAGAAGCAGGTCGGGAGGGGAAGTGGGATAGGGGGCTTGTTGAGGGGAAACAAAGATGGGGTATAACATTTGAAATATCAATAAAGAAAATAACCAATAAAAAATAAAAATAAAAATAAAAGAAGATCATTCAGAGGAATCACCATCCCTGACCTCAAGGTACCCTACAAAGTAATAATAATAAAAACTGCACAATATTGGTACAGACACAAACAGTCTAATCAGTGGAATAGAATACAAAGACATAAATCCATACACCTATGGACACTTGATCTTTGACTAAGAAGCCAAAACCAAGCATTATCAATAAGAAAGTATCTTCAATGAATGATAGTGGTCTATCAGTCAGTCTGTATGTTGGAAAATGAAAATATATCCATATTTATCACCTTGCACAAGACTGAAGTCCAAGTGAATCAAGAACCCCAGCATAAAACCAGATACACTGAATCTAATAGGCAATAGAGTTGGAAAGAATTTTAAACTCATTGGCACAGAGGGTAATTGCATCAACAGAACACCAATGGCCCAGGTATATTCTTTTGAATTAGGTTGAAATATTCTATAGATATCTGTTAACTCCATTTGGTCCATAACTTATGCTAGTTTCAGTTTAGTTTGTGTTTCCAAGATATGTCCATTGATGATAGTGGGGTGTTGAAGTCTCCAACTATTATTGTGTGAGGTGCAATGTGTACTTTCAGCTTTAGTAAAGTTTCTTTTCTGAATGTGGGTGTCCTTGCATTTGGAGCATAGATGTTCAGAACTGAGAGTTCATCCTGGTAGATTTTTCCTTTGACGAGTATGAAGTGTCCTTCCGTTTCTTTTTTGATAACTTTGGTTGAAAGTCGATTTTATTTGATATTAGAATGGCTACTCCAGCTTGTTTCTTGGGATCATTTGCTTGGAAAATTGTCTTCCATCCTTTTACTCTGAGGTCGTGTCTGTCTTTGTCAATGAGGTGCATTTCCTGTATGCAGCAAATTTAGTTTATATCTTTTTATTGGGGAATTGAGTCCATTGATGTTAAGAGATATTATAGAAAAGTGATTATTGCTTCCTATTATTTTTTGGTATTAGAGGTAGAATTATGTTAGTGTGGCTATTTTCTTTTGACTTTGTTGGAAGATTACTTTCTTGGTTTTATTTGTGTGTAGTTTCCCTCCTTGTGTTAGTGTTTTCCATCTATTATCCTTTGTAGGGCTGGATTTGTGGAAAGATATTGAGTAAATTTGGTTTTGTCATGGAATATCTTGGTTTCTCCATCTAGGGTAATTGAGAGTTTTGCTTTGTATAGTAGCCTGGGCTGGCATTTGTGTTCTCTCTGGGTCTTTATGGCAACTGCCTAGGATCTTCTAGCTTTTATAGCCTCTGGTGAGAAGTCTGGTGTAATTCTGATAGGTTTGCCATTATATGTTACTTGACCTTTTTCCCTTACTGCTTTTAGTATTCTTTCTTTGTTTTGTGCATTTGGTGTTTTGGTTATTATGTGACAGGAGGAATTTCTTTCTTAGTCTAGTCTATTTGGAGTTCTGTAGGTTTTTTTTATGTTCATTGGCATCTCTTTTTATAGGTTAGGGACGTTTTCTTCTATAATTTTATTTAATATATTTACTGGCCCTTTAGTTTGGGAATCTTCACTCTCTTCTATACTGATTATCCTTAGGTATTATCTGAACGTTTTAGGTTAGGAGCTTTTGGTACTTTGCATTTTCTTTGACTGTTGTGTCAATGTTTTCTATGGTATCTTCTGCACCTGAGATTCTCTCTTCTATCTCTTGTATTCTGTTGGTGATGCTTGAATCTATGACTCCTGATCTCTTTCCTAGGTTTTCTATCTCCAGGGTAGTCTCCCTTTGTGATTGCTTTATTGTTTCTATGTCCATTTTTAGATTCTGGATGGTTTTGTTCAATTCCTTCACCTGTTTGGTTTTGTTTTCTTTTAATTCTTTAAGGGATTTTTGTGTTTCCTCTTTAAGCACTTCTACCTGTTTACTTGTATTCTCCCATATTTCTTTATTTATGTCCTTCTTAAAGTCCTCGTTCATCATCATGAGAAGTGATTTTAAATCTGAATCTTGCTTTTCCGATGTGATGGGGTATCCAGGAATTGCTGTGGTGGGAGAACTGATAATGCCAATTAACCTTGGTTTCTGTTGCTTATGTTCTTAAGCTTGCCTCTTGCCATCTGGTTATCTCTAGTGCAAACTGCATTCACTGTCTCTGACTTGAACCCATCCCTCCTGTTACCTTGGTTGTATCAGAACTCCTCAGAGTCCAGCTGTCTCTTTGATCCTGTGTTTCTGGGATCCTGTGATCTTGAGATCCTAGATGTAAGAGTTCCTGGGAGTTAAGCTGCCTCAGGGAACTTGAAATCCTGCTGTGTTGAAGCTCCTGAAATCCTGTGATACTATGATCCTATAATCCTGGGTGTGTTAGAGCTTCCGCTGGGTGTTGTGGGTTTGGGTGCAGAGTTAGCACCCAAGGTCTGTTACTGGCTGAGACCAGAAGGAACTCTTGCCAATGGCCTTGCGGGGGTTCCTGCATCCCTGGATCCCAGGGAGTTTCAGTAATTCGTGGTGTTGGAGCTGATACTGTGGCCTCCTCACCTATAATCCTGGGCATATTAGAGCTCCTGGGAGTGTAGCTGCCTCTGGATGTTGTAGGATTGGATGCAAAGCTAGTGCCTATGTTCTGTTCAGGACACCAGCACAGACTGGAAGGCAGAACTTTTTTTTTCAACATAATATATATTTTTTTATTCTCTGAGACATTCACAACATGCACCCTGATCACATCCACTTCCAACTCCTTCCATGTTCTCCTTGCCCCTAAAAAGTAAAAATAAAATAATAATAATAATAATAATAATAAAAGTCTAATATGTGTTATTTATGTGCTCACTGGAGCATGGTCAACCTCTCATAGAGTGATTTATGTTATTCTTAATTAAAACATTCATTGTACCATGGGTCCCTCCATGTGTATTCCTTGGTTGGTGGTCCAGTCTCTGTATATGTGGCAGAGGAGGGCCTTGTTGGCTATCAGTGGGAGGAGAGGCTCTTGGGTCTGATGGTGTTAGATGCTCCAGTATAGGGGAATGCCAGGGAAGGAACACGGGAGTGGGTGGGTGGGTGAGTGGGGGAATACCCTCATAGAGGCAGGGGGAAGGGGTATGGGATAGAGGCTTCCCAATGGGGAGACCTGGAAATGGGAAAACACTTGAAATGTAAATAAAGTATAAAAAATAAAAATTAAAAAAAAAAAACTTTCATTGCTTGAGTATTTCCAGCCACATGTTTGTATCTGTGTGATTTATATAAATAAGTTTGTCTACATCTTTAAAATAGATTATTTTTCAAAAAATTCAAATGTTTCAAATGATTTTATTTAAGCTACTTTGAAAAATATAATGTTTGAAATCTATTCACTGTGGAATGGTATTTATTCAAAACATATTTTTCCATGACACAGATAGAAAACCAGAACCTCACAGTGATGACTAAATTTATGCTGATGAGTATAACTGACCATCTTGATCTGCCAGCCCCATTGTTAGGACTGTTTCTCATCATCTATCTGATCACACTGGTGGGCAACTTGGGCATGATCATCCTTACCATGGTGGAATCCAGGCTACAGACACCCATGTACTTTTTTCTCAGACACCTCGCTACTACTGACCTTGGTTACACAACAGCTGTGGGACCAAAAATGTTAAGAAGTTTTCTTGTAGATCAAAAAATACAATATCATTTTATTTTATTTTTATTTTATTTATTTCATTTTTTGTGCTGTCTATTTGTCTTTCTTCAATATGTTTATTATTAGTGACTTTTTTTTTATTCTCTCAGAAATGTCTTATGACTATTATGCCGTCATCTGTAAACCAGTCCTTTGTAATGTCATTATGTCACAGAGTGTATTTGGTCCTGGTAGCAATCCCATAACTTTAGAGTATATTTGTTGATCTCATAGCTACCATAAATATTTTTCTTCATCCTTTTGTGGCCACAATATTATCAACCATTTCTACTTTGATGGTCCCCTTTGACCTCTCTGCTTTGATCAAATAAAACAGAAAGTGAAATCTTAAATTTAATATTTTTTTATTTAATACTTTATTTACATTTCAAATGTTTTCCCCTTTCCAGGTCTCCACTTGAAAACCCCCTATCCCATCCCAGTTCCTCCTGTCTCTATGAGGGTATTCCCCACCCACACACCCACTCCTTTCTTCCCTCCCTGGCATTCCCCTATACTGGGGCATCTAACACTCTCAGACCCAAGGGCCTCTCCTCCCACTCATGGTCAATAAGGCCCTCCTTAGCCACATATGTGACCAACACCATGGGCCCCTCCATATGCATTCTTTGTTTGGTAGTCCAGTCTCTGGGAGCACCGGCGATCTTCACAATTTGACACTGTTGCTCCCTCCCTATGAGGCTGCAAACTACCTCAGTTCTTTCAGTCCTTTAAATTTAATCTTATCAACTTTTTTCCCTTTGTGTGTTTTTTAATTATTTTATTTATTTATTTATTCCACCATTCTTTTATTTATTCTAACACCATATTTTATCCCCACCCCCCGTCTACCCTTTGTCTATTCCACATCCCATACATCCTCCCTGCCCTCTGTCTCCATAAGAATGTCACCAACCTCCACTTCACTGGACCTCTAAATTTCTTGGGGCCTCCAGTCACTTGAGGGTAAGGTGAATCCTTTCTGACTAAACTTAGATCCGGAAGTCCTGTGCTCTATATGTGCTAGGGGCCTCATATCAGCTGGGATTTCTGCCTGGATGGTTGTCCAATGTTTGAGAGATCTCAGATCTCAGGGTTCCAGGTTAATTGAAGCTGCTGGTTCCCTCATCCTCAACTTCTTCCAGCTTTTGTCTAATTCAACCACAGGGGTCAGCAGCTTCTATCCATTGATTGGGTGCAAATATCTGCATCTGACTTATTCAGTTGCTTGTTGGGTCTTTCAGAGGACAGTCATGATACATCCAATTTTTGTGAGTGCTCCAAAGCCTCAATAACAGTGTCAGGCCTTAGGACCTCTCCTTGAGCTGGATCCCCCTTTGGGCCTGTTGCTGGACTTTCTTTCCTCAGGTTCCTCTCCATTTCCACCCCTGTAGCTCTTTCAGACAGGAACAATTATGGATCAGAGTTTTTAACGTGAGATAGCAACCCATCCCTCACTTGATGCCCTGACTTTCTGCTGGAGGTAGGCTCTACAACTTCTCTCTCCCTATTGTAGGCCATCTTTTCGAAGGTCCCACCTTTTGATTCCAGAGAGTCTCTCACCTCACAGTAACCAACAGTTATCTGTCTTTAATAACACTCAATACTAGTGGATTCAACTCACCCATAAAGGACATAAGCTAACAAACTGGATACACAAACAAGATCTAGCATTTTTGGTGCATATAAGAAACACACCTCAATAACAAAGAGTAAAAGGATAGAAAAAAGTCTTCCAAGAAAATGCTCCAAGCTAGATTTGCCATCCTAATATCCAATAAAATAGACTCTCAACCAAAAGTTATCATGTGTTATGAGAAAGGAAAGACACTTCATATTCAAGAAAAAAATCTCAATTTTGAACATCAATGCCTCAAATGTAAGGGCACCCACATTCATAAAAGAAACATTACTAAAGCTCAAAGCACACACTGAACACTGTACTATTATAGTGGGAGACATCAGCACCCAACTCTCACCAATGGACAGGTCATTGAAAGAGAAACTAAACAGAGACACAGTGAAATTAATAGAAGTTATGAACCAATAGGTTTAACAGATATCTACAGGATATTTTACCCTAAAACATAAGAATACACCTTCTTCTGAGCACCTCATGGTACCTTCTCCAAAACTGACCATGTAATTGGTCATAAAACAACCCTCAAGTGATACAAGAAGATTGAAATAGTCCCATGTATCCTATTAGATCACCATGGCCTAAGGCTGGTCTTCAATAACAGCAAAAGCAACAGAAAGTCCACATACACATGGAAAATGAATAACTCTCTACTCAATGATAACTTGATAAAGGAAGAAATGAAGAAAGAAATTAAAGACTTCCTGGAATTTAATGAAAATATTGATACATCATACCAAAACTCATGGCATAAAATGAGAGCAATGCTAAGAGGAAAATTCGTAGCACTAGGTGCCTTGGTAAAGAAACTAGAGAGATCTTACACTAGGAACTTAGCAGCATACTTAAGAGTTCTAGAACAAAAGGAAGCAAACTCACCCAAGAGAAGCAGGTAGTAGAAAACAGTCAAATTCAGGGCTGAAATCAACCAAATAGAAACAAAGAGAACAATACAAAGAATCAACAAAGTCAAAAGCAGGTTCTTTGAAAGAATCAAGAAGACAGATAAACCCCTAGCCAAACTAACTAAAGGGCCCAGAGGCAGTATCCAAATTAACAAAATCAGAAATGAAAAGTGAGACATAACAGAAATATAGGCAATTCATAAAATCATGAGATCCTACTACAAAAGTTTATCCTCAACAAAACTGGAAAATCAATATGAAATGGATGGTTTTCTAGAAAGATACCACATACTAAAAGTCTAGTCTGATCAACTATTAACTTTATTTCATCACCACTAGTAATCCTTGTCTCCTGTCTGCTCATGCTCAGAGCTGCTCTCAGGATGAATTCTGCTGAGTGCAGGCTTCTCCACCATGGGTCTCATCTGACAGTGGTTATTTTATTCTATGAGACATTGATATTTATGTGCAACCTAATTCAGGTCATTCCTTAAACAGTGACAGCGCAGCTTCCACTTTTTATACCCTAATCATCCCAATGTTGAATTCCTTGATCTACAGCTTGAAGAGCATAGGTGTATAACATTCCATTAGAAAGAGAGTGTAAACTATACAAAATATCTTTCCCTAGAAATTACATGTTGTTTAATATTATCTTACTTTACAACAAATAAATGTAACTGCTTTTTTATGTTTCAGTCAAGAAAAGAGCAAAGGAAGACTTCCTTGGAAGAAGATGAAGATTATGACCAATACAGTTGAAGAAATGAAGAAACACAGAAGAATTATTTTAAAATCTAAAAGTTTAAAGAAAATAGCTATGATATTTTTGTATATGAATGAAGAGGACATATAACTCTTGTGATTTTAATTAGTTTTATAAATTGAACTTTACAACAATACTCTGCTGGTCTTGTATATATGTGCATTTGTTTTTATGAAAATGCATTGTTAATGTTCTAGCATTTACATAAATTTTATATTCATGAATATTTCTATAAAATATGGTTTAAAGAATATTGATCTCATATAAGAAAAGTGAAGTGTATCACTTTGATATTAAGGCCCCAGCAATATCAGAGCACTCACATGGCTTCACTCCACAGGGAACCTTTTTTTACTTTTGTCCTTTCGTTTCTTTTTCTTTTTTTTTTTCCTTTTTAAAGCATTTTTCCTTTTCTATTGGTTATTTTATTCATTTACATTTTAAGTGTTATCCCATTTCCCAGTTTACCTTCAGCAAACCCCTTATACTATTGCCCCTCCCCTGCTTCTAAGACTGTGCTCCCCTACCCTGGCATCAGTGGGAGGGGAGATCCTTGGTTCTGTAGAGACTTGATGCCTCAGATTAAGTGGATGCTAGAGCAGGGAGGTGGGAGTGGACTGAGAGGGTAGAGGAGCACCTCACAGAGGTAAAGGAGAGGGGGCATGGGAAGGGGGATTTGCAGAGGGGAAACCATAAAGGGGGTATCATTTAAAATGCAAGCAAAATAACGTAAATAAGGGGACAGTGTTAAATTTTATCAATGTTTAATAAAGGTAAATACTAGGAGAGCAAGTATTCTAGGTGTTTTGTGACAGGTTTGCTCATCTTTTTACATCTAACAGTGAAGCTAAGCCCCCATCCTCTAAAAAGTCTATACTTACATAAGAAAACATCTTTGTGGTACTTACTCTATCCAGCAACTGAAATCCATGTGATCATTGTTTATTTGAACTATGGTCAAAGAAAACAGACTCCCTTAATCATTTAGACTTCCTTAATCTTTTTTAATGAACCCTGAAAATTTTTCTTGGTTTTTACATGTCAACAAAGTAGTTATATATTATCATAAATTGTTTTCACAAATGGACATTTCTACACATTAGTTCCAAGTGCAAGAGGACAACACAGATATACTGATATATTGCTTTGTTTATTCAAATGAAGGCAATTACAAGTATGGTGTTCTACTGTTTTTCTCATTCATACATCTCAAATATGTTGACTAAATGTTAACAAAATTACAACTGCTTTATCTGGAGGTTTTAGGATTCTAAAGACCTACATATGAAACTAAAGCTGTCTCAATTTTTTAAAACTATCAATAGTCATGTGTGTTACAATTGGAATGCATCTTATATAGCATAAAATAAAATTATTTAGTGTTTAAATGTAACTGTAATTTTATTAGAAACAAAAAATAGAAGGATTGTTTTACTTCTAAGTATGTTGATCCCTAACTTTCTAGAATTTTTAAAGATGTTATTTTGTTTTTCTCATCTATAATTCATTTACATCTCCATGTAAGTCTTTCCATCTAGGATTACCAGCTTTTTAATATTTGAGAATTTTTTTTTTTTTAGATAAATGTGTTTGAGGTAGCTTTCAAAAGAATATACATCCCTGTTTTGGTTCTCCTATGTCATGAGATAAATTTAGCTAATAACATTCTAGGTGGCAAAGGGAATTTTAAAGGATATGGATTAATCCCCACATATATGTTTGTCTTATGTATAGATGGTCTCAGATTTAAATATTTCACTAAAATATATTATTTCTATTAGTTTCCAAAATAAGAGTCATCCTATAAATTTGAAAACTACTAATGACACTAGTGTTTCTATTCAGAACAGTCTTTCTGATAAGCTTAGTAGGACTAGCAAATTTGACTGTGGTGACTTAATTTATCCTTATGGGCATTACTGATTGTTGAGAACATCCTGTACAATTGTTTAGACTTTTTATTTTTTAGTAATTTATGTCATCTCAGTGGTGAGCATCTTGGGCATGATCCTCTTTACAATGGTGGACTAAAGGCTGCAAATATTTTTAAAACACTTCTTTTCATGTACCGAGCATTTGTCATATTTTAGTATTTTTACATTTGTATGAGTGGATTTAAAATAAACCAAATTTAAAATTGAACATCACATCCGGAGGTGAAATGTATTACTTCTATATTAAGGTCCCATTCATATGAATGTGCTCATTTCATTCCACATATATAAGATTTCTCTCATCATGTATGAGTCCAATGCTGTTTAGTAACAGTAGAGCTATTGACAATGTACTGACTGACTGATTTTGTGTGTCAGTGTGACACAAACTGGAGTAATCACAGGGAAAGTAGCCTCCATTGAAGAAATGCCTCCATGAGATCTAGCTGTAAGGCATTTTCTCTATTAGAGATCAGTGGAGGAGGGCCCACTGTGAGTGGCCATCCCTGGGCCGCTGGTCCTTGGTTCTATAAGAAGACAAGCCAAGCAAGCTAAGGGAAGTAATCCAGTAAGCAGCAATTCTCCATGGCCTCTGCATCTCCTTTGGCCTCCGGTTCTTGCCATGTGTGAGTTCCAGTATTGACTTCCTTTGATGATGAAGAGCAATGTGAAAATGAAAGCTGAATAAAACCTTTCCTCCCCATTTTGGTCATGATGTTGTGTGTAGGAATAGAAATCCTAACTAAGACAAATACTTAATTTTGTCTAACAAGGGAAATATGCATATGTAAGTGTGTGGACTATTATGGTGGATGAATTAAATTTGCTATGAAACTGTTTACTATGTTACTTTTCTTCCACTACTGGCTTCACCATAATTTGTTACTAACCATTTCTTTCAAATGAATAGGTTGTCTTTTCTCTATATACGGAAAATAATATTTGCTTAAAATCCTATGCTAAAACTTGGTTATAGAATGAAAAGCCTAACTTACAATGTGTTAGCATGATGAATAAAACTTCAAGATCCTTCTTTGCTATATAGTTTTTTGAGGCAACTCTTAGATATACAAAATTATTTTAAAATAAAATACTATTACCATTCATAATGGAAGATCTTTAGGTTTTGTTTTGTATTAAACTATGAGTATGCCATCAAACAAAATAAATACATCAGATAAGTGAGACTGAGTTAAACTAAAACTGTCTCTGAAGCAAAGAATATCTTCATTGGAGTGAAAAATCAATGGTAAACCATACTATTTATGAACCATATAACTAATCAAATGTTGCCTTCTTTGAGGTAGAGGTTGAGTCATGTATAGCCAAAAATTGTAGCCTGACTTAGCTAAACCTCTAGCCTGAAAATTGTACACCTAATACAAAATTAATATATATAGCACATAGATATTTCTATTAATCTTGCAAAATAACAAAATTATAAATTATTTAACTCATTCTTATCTCTCAAAATCTAGAAAAGGTTTTACCTATTTAATATTAACTCAACCTTAAAAATTTTAATATCCAGTAGGAATTTATTAGTTCTTGAATTTTAAATCACTGAAGTTAAAATTGAGGATGATCTCAGAAAATGGAAAGATCACCCATGAGCATGGATTGGTAAGATTAACATGGTGAAAATGGCCATTAAGCAAAAGAAATTTACAGATTCAATGCAATATTCATCAAAATTCCAAAAGAGTTCTTTACAGACCTTGACAGAGCAATTCTTAATTTTATATGAAAAAAAAAACCCAAAAAACAAAAACACAAACCTCAAAGATATCTAAAACAATTCTGAACAACAAAACAAAAACTTCTGGAGTTATCACCATCTCTGACCTCAAGTAATATTACATAGCAATAGTAATTAAAACTGTCATGGTGTTGGTATAGGAACAGACAGGTTGAACAATGGAATTGAAACAAAGGCCCTGAAATGGATCCACACACATACAAACAATTGATTTATGACAAAAAAGGCAAAACAATACATTCGAGAAAAGAAAGCATTTGTGACAAATGATACTGAACTAACTTGATGTCTGCATCTGGAAAACTTCCAATAGATACACATTTATCACCCTGAACAAAAGTCCAAGTAGATCAAAGACCTCAACATAAACCCAGATCCACTAAGTCTAATAGAACAGAAAATTGGAACTAGCCATGCATTCCTTCGTACAAGAGATAGCTTCCTGAAGAGAAGGTTCACCATGATCAAGTAGGCTTCATCCCAGAGATGCAGGGATGGTTCAATACCCAGAAATCCATCAAGGTAATCCACTACATAAACAAACTCAAAGAAAAAAACCACATGATCATTTCGTTAGATGATGAAAAAGCATTTGACAAAGTTCAACATCCCTTCATGATAAAAGTCTTGAAAAGATGAGGAATTCAAGGAGCATACTTAAACATAGTGAAAGCAATATACAGCAAATCAGTGGCCAACATCAAACTAAATGCAGAGAAACTTGAAGCAATCCCACTATATCAGGGACTAGACAAGGCTTCCCTCTCTCTCCCTACCTATTCAATATAGTACTTTAAGTTCTAGCTAGAGCAATCAGACAACAAAAGGAGGTCAAAGGGATACAAATTGGAAAGGAAGAAATCAAAATATCTGTATTTGTAGATGATATGATGGTATACTTAAGTGACCTGAATAACTCCACCAGAGATCTGCTACAGCTGATAAACAACTTCAGAAAAGTGGCTGGATGCAAAATTAATTCAAGCAAATCAGTAGCCTTCCTGTACTTGAAAGATAAACAGGCTGAGAAATAAATTAGGGAAATAACACCCTTCACAATTGTCACAAATAATATAAAATATCTTGGTGTGACTCTAACCAAACAAGTGAAAGATCTGTATGACAAGAACTTCAAGTCTCTGAAGAAAGAAAATGAAGAAGACTGAAGAAGATAGAAAGATCTCCCATGCTCATAGAATTGGCAGGATTAATATAGTTAAAATGGCCATCCAGCCGAAATCAATCTACAGATTCAATGCAATCCCCATCAAAATCCCAACTCAATTCTTCATAGACCTAGAAAGAGATATTCTCAAATTCATATGGATTAACAAAAAACCCAGGATACCAAAAACTGTTCTCAACAATAAAAGGACTTCTGGGGGAATCAGCCTCTCTGACTTCAAGCTGTACTGCAGAGCAGTAGTGATAAAAACTGCATGGTATTGGTACAGTGACAGGCAGGTAGATCAATGGAATAGAATCGAAGACCCAGAATTGAACTCACACACTTATGGTCACTTGATCTTTGACAAAGGAGTGGAAAAAAGACAGCATCTTCAACAAATGGTGCTGGTTCAACTGGCAGTCTACATGTAGAAGATTGTGAATTGATCCTTTCCTATCTCCCTGTACAAAGCTCAAGTCCAAGTGGATCAAGGACCTTCACATAAAACCATATACACTGAATCCAATAGAAGAGAAAGTAGGGAAGAGTCTCAAGCACTTGGGCACAGGGGAAATGTTCTTGAACAGAACACCAATGACTTGTGCTCTAAGATCAAGAATTGACAGATGGGACCTCATAAAATTACAAAGCTTCTGTAAGGCAAAGGACACTGTAAATAGGACAAAATGGCAACCTACAGATTGGGAAAAGATTGTTACCAATCCTACAACCGATAGAGGGCTAATCCAGTGTATACAAAGAACTCAAGAAGCTAGAATTCAGAGATCCAGATTACCCTATCAAAAAATGGGGAAGAGAGCTAAACAGAGAATTCTCAACTGAGGAAACTTGAATGGCCAAGAAGCACCTAGAGAAATGTTCAGCATCCTTAGTCATCAGGGAAATGCAAATCAAAACAACCCTGAGATTCCACCTCACACCAGTCAGAATGACTAAGATCAAAAAGGTGACAGCAGATGTTGGCAAGGATGCAGAGAAAGAGAAACACTCCTCCATTGCTGGTGGGAATGCAAGTTGATACAACCTCTCTGGAAATCGGTTTGGCAAACCCTCAGAAAAATGAACATAATACTACCTGAGGACCCAGCTATTCCACTCCTGGGCATATACCCAGAAGATGCTCTAACATGTAATAAAGACACATGTTCCACTATGTTCAGAGTAACCATTTTTATAATAGCCAGTAGCTGGAAACAATCCAGATGTCCTTCCACAGAGGAATGGATACAGAAAATGTGGTACATTTGTACAATGGAATACTACTCAGCTATAAAAAACAATGAGTTCATGAAATTCGCAGACAAATGGATAGATTTTGAAAATATCATCCTGAGCGAGGTAACACAATCACAAAAGAATGAACATGGTATGTACTAACTGTTAAGTGGTTATTAGCCCAAAAGTTTGAAATACCCAAGAGTCACTTTGCAGCAACCGTAGGGCTAAGTGTGAGGTCCCAGATGGAGGACTTGATGAAAGGAATAAAGGAGCTGAGGGAGTGTGCAGATCCAGGGAGGTAGAAACAGTGGCAACTGGCCTGACCCCTCGATACTCCTGGAAACTGATCTACCAATCAAAGAATACACATGGAGGGACCCATGGAGCTGGCCACAAATGCGGCAGAGGAGGGTCTTGTTATCTATCAGGGGGAGGAGAGACCCTTGGGCCTGATGATGTTAGATCCCCCAGTATAAGAGAATGACAAGGAGGGAAGATGAGAGTAGGTGGGTGGTGGGTGGGTTGAAGAACATCCCCATAGTGGCAGGGGGATGGTGGAGGGAGTGGGGATGTTCCTAAAGGGAGATCTGGAAAGGGGGAAACATTTGAAATGTAAATAAAATATGAAAAAAATAAATAAATAAAATAATAATTATTAAAAAAACAACCAAACCAAAAAAAAAAAAAAAAAACAACAACAACACAAGTAATAGCACAATCTACCAAAGATGTGGTGAAAGAGAAACACTCCTTCATTGCTGATGGGAGTGTAAAATTGTTCACCTACTTTGGAAATAAATTTGGTGGTTTCTCAGTAAACTGAGAATAGTTCTCTCACAAGAGACAGCTATACCACTCATGGACATGTACCCAAAAGATGCTCCACCATCCCACACAAAAACATTTGCTTAATTATGTTCATAGCTGCTTTGTTTATAATAGCCAGAAACTAGAAACAACATAAATTTCCCTCCACAGAAGAATGGATAAAGAAAATGTGGTATATCTTCACAATGGAATACTCTTCAGCCATTAAAAACAAAGACATCAAGAATTTTGCAGACAAATGTATTGAACTTGAAAATATCATCCTGAGTGAGGTAACCCAGTCCCAAAGGACATTTACAGTATATACTCACTCCTAAGTGGATATTAACAATAAAATACAGGATACACATGCCACACTCCACAGAGCCAAAGAAGCTAATCCAGAAGGAAGACCCAAGGAAGGACACTTGAATATCACTTAGAATAGGCAATAAAGTTGTCATAGAAGACAGATTGAGGAAGGGAACTTGGTGGAAGAAGGGATGGGAAACAATTTGCGGTTCAGTATCAGATGTGGTAAGGGACAGGAGAGATGGCAAGATGGCCATGAGAATTTATGGAAATCTTCAACTGACATAGATGATGAGATGGGGGCATCTCAAGACATTACAGAGACTTGGAATAAGAGAGGCTACCAACACTCAATGGGGGTGACCAGAGTTGTGACTCACAGCATTGAAGATAAAAAAACCTATGATGCCATCTCCTGTAGCTGTAGGAACCCCAGTGGACATTAGGAACAACAACTGACACACAAAAAATTTTAAACCAAAATTTATCCTGTATACAAGAAGTGGAGGGATAGGGGATGGAATAGAGACTGAGGAATGGCCAAACAATAACTGGACCAACTGGAGACCCATCCTGCTGGCAAGCACCAATATCTGTCACTATTAATCATGCTCAGTTATGCTTGCAGAATGAGTCTAGCATGGCCATCTTCTGAGAAACTCTACCCAGCAGTTGAATCAGATGGATGTAGACATTCACAACCAAACAGTGGATGGAGCTTGGGGACCCTTATGGAAGATTTGGAGACAGGATTGTGGCCCCAGAAGATATAGAACCTCCACAGGAAGACCACCAGATTCAACTAACCTTGACCATTGGGGCTTTCAGAGACTGTACCACTAACCAAAGAGTGTACACAGGCTGGACATTGGCACATATGTATCAGATATGCAGCGTGGTCTTCATGTGGTCTGGAGCAACTTGAACAATGTCTATCCCAAACGCTATTGCGTGTCTTTGCGATATGTTCTTCTAGTTGGAATGCCTTTTCTGGCCTCAGTGGAAGATTATATGCTTTCCCCAGAGAGATCTGATGTACCAGGGTGGGAGAATACCCTATGGTGCCTCCATCCCCTTGGAGGATGTCTTAATTAGGGTTTTCCACCATGACCAAGCCAACTCTTATAAGAACAACATTTAATTGGGGCTGGTTTACAGGTTCAGAGGTTCAATCCATCTGTTAGTATTAAGTCAGAAGCATGGCAACACCTACTCAGGCAAGATGCAGGAAGTGCTGAGAAATATACATCTGAAAGCTGCTAGCAGAATACTGTCTCCCAGGCAGCTAAAGCAAGGGTATTAAAGCCCACAGCCACAAGGCCACACCTATTCCAACAAGGCCACATCTCCCAACAGTGCCACTTCCTGACCAAAGCATATAAAAAATATCACAGAGGTGCAGGGGACTGTGGAGGGTAGAAAAATAGTAGAAGTTGTGACCATGAGGAGGGGATGTGTATGGGATATAAAGCAAATCAATAAAAATTAAATAATAAAAAAGTCACACTGGGAATTATAACTGTGGTTTCCTACAGATAACAGTGTAACATACTTATTTACATCAGGGATGTTTTCAAAGTTGGTCACATTTCACCATGTTCCAGAAACCTCTAACTGCCCATTTCCAATAGCAATTCTGTACGTTCTCATTCTCTGTTGTGCACAAGCTGCCATCCTACCACTAAAACCTTTTCTTCATGTTAATTTTAATATTTGTAACTAAGCAAAAGAGGTCAACTTTAATGAGCATCTTCAAAAATGTTACTATCTCAAGTTATAATATATCATAGAATTATTCCTTTCATATCCATTTATCTTTCACAAAGCAAGTATAAGACGTGCTGGTTTAGATGAATTGTTCCAAAGTTAATGTTTTGTTTTTTTTTATCTTGTTAAAAATACTATATATAGCTAGGCAGTGGTGGCACACATCTTTAATCCCAGCACTTGGGAGGCAGAGGCAGGCAGATTTCTGAGTTCGAGGCCAGCCTGGTTTACAGAGTGACTTCCAAGAGAGCAAGGGCTACACAGAGAAACCCTGTCTCAAAAAAATGAAAAAAATAATATATATGAATAATTTAATAAGAATTTTATTTTAATATAATCTAAATTTATATACAATGTTCTGATATTTCAACAGCAGAATTTTAAATTTAAGGATTCCATTTTTCCATGTATATTTCTAGTTTTCAGTTATTTTTTTGTTCCAGGAGCTCTGAAAACAATAAAATGTATTTTATCAATATAGATGTTATTAATTTCTAAATTATTATAGAGCAAAATAAATTGTCTATGTCAACAGAGGTGTGTATAGCACCATTTTGTTAGATTTTTATCCAAATTTATAGTTCTGACAAAGTTTTTCTGCATTTAGTATTAAGATCTGAAAATAATATTGCTTAAAATTTACAAAGAATCTTCCAGTATTAATTAAAGATAACAACTATGAACATGATATTTTCTTCTTGCCAGTGACTCTTAAAACTATAAATACAATTCAACTTTACCTGTCCTTACATTTAGAAAAATATGATCTTTATATATTGTGATTTCTTTTTTAATTTCCCATATTTGGAAATTATAACAGTAAAATGGAAAAAAAATATACTTTTAACTTTTTATTTATTTGTTTATTTTTTATGTTTTACACTCCATATTTTATTCCCCTCCAGTACAAATTTGACTGTTCAATATTCTATACTTCCTCCCTGTCCCAGTCTCTACAAGTGTGTTCCTACCCCCAACCAGCAACCCTCCACCCAACCATACCTCTATATTCCTTGAGACCTCCAGGAGGAGGGTTAGGTGCATCTTCTCTGACTAACCCCAGACCCAGCAGTGTTCTGCTGTCAATGTGTTGGGGGCTTCATATCAGCTGCTGTATGCTGCCTGGTTGGTGATCCAGTGTTTGAGAGATCTCAGGGTTCCACATTGAGACTGCTTATCCTCCTACAGGGTCACCCTCCTCCTGAGCTTCTTCCAGCTTTTCCCTAATTCAACCACAGAGGTCAGCAGTTTCTGTCCATTGACTGGGTGTAAATATCTGCATCTGGCTCTTTCAGCTGCTTGTTGGGTCTTTCGGAGGGCAGTCATGATAGGTCTATTTTTGTGAGCACTCCATAGCCTCTGTAATAGTGTCAGGCATTGGGGCCTCCCCTTTAGCTGAATCCCACTTTGGGTCTGTCACTGGACCTTCTTTTTCTCAAGCTCCTCTCCATTTCCATACCTGTAGTTCTTTCAGACAGGGACAATTATGGGTCAAGTTTTGACTGTGGGATGGCAGCCCTGTCCCTCACTTGATGCCCTGACTTTCTGCTGGAAGTGGGCTCTACAAGTTCCCTCTCCCCACTGTAGGGCATGTCTTCTAAGGTCCCTCTGTTTGATTCCTGAGATTCTCTTACCTACCAGGTCTCTGGTACATTCTGAAGGATACCCAAACCTCCAACTTCCAGAGGTTGCCTGTTTTCATTCTTTCTGTTGGCCCTCAGGGCTTCAGTCTTTTTCCACACTTAATACCAGATCATGTTCACCTCTTCACTGTCCCTCACCATCGAGTTTTTCTCCGCAGTCCCCCTTTTTCTCCCTCCTTGTAGTTGCTTTCTTCTTCCACGGAGGTGTCCCCATTTGGGCCCTTCAGCTTGTTGATCTTTTTGAATTTTATGGACTTTATCTTGGGTATTCTGTTTTGTTTGTTTGTTTTGTTTTTTGCCTAATATTCACTTATTAGTGAGTACATACCACGCATGTCCTTTTGGGTCTGAGTTACCTCACTCAGGACTCTAGTTCCATCCATTTGCCTGCAAAACGCAGGAAATCCTCCTTCCTAATAGCTGAGTAGTATTCCATTGTGTAAATGAACCACATTTTCTGTATCTATTCCTCTGTCATGGAAATTCTAGGTTGTTTCCAGTTTCTAACTATCACAAACAACGCTGCTATGAATATAGTGAAACACATGCCCCTGTGGCATGGTGGAGCATCTTTTGGGTATATTCCCAAGAGTGATATTGCTGGGTCATCAGGTAGATTGTTACCAATTTTCTGAGGAACTACCAGATTGATTTCCAAAGTGGTTGTATCAGTTTGGAATTCCACCAGCAATGGAAGAGTGTTCTTCTTTCTCCAAATACTCATCGACCTATGCTGTTGCCTGAGGTTTTGGTCTTAGTCATTCTGATTTGTATAAGGTAGAATCTCATTTTGATTTGCATTTCTCTGATCACTAAGGACTTTGAACTTTTCTTTATGTGTTTCTCAGCCATTCAAGATTCCTCTGTTGTGAATTCTTGGTTTAGTTCTATACCCATCTTTTGATTGAGTTGTTAAGTTTTTTTGGTGTTTAGCTTCTTGAGTTCTTCATATATTTTGAATATGAGCCCTCTATTGGATGTGGGGTTAGTGAAGATTTTTTTCCCAATCTATAGGTTGCCAATTTGACTTATTGGCTATGTCCTTTGCCTTACAGAAGCTTTCCGGTTTCCTGAGGTCCCATTTATAAATTCTTGATCTGGGAGTACGAGAATATTGAATGCTCCAAAGGAAACGGACCAAGTAACATACAAAGTTAGACCTATGAGAATTACACCAGACTTCTCAAGAGAGTCTATGAAAGCCAGAAGAGCCTGGTTAGAGGTCATACAGACTCTAAGAGAACACAAATGCCAGCCCAGGCTACTACACTCTGCAAAACTCTCAATCAACATAGATGGAGAAACCAAAATATTGAAGGACAAAACCAAATTCAAACAGGATATATCTACCAATTCAGCCTTACAGAGGATCCTAGAAGGAAAACTTTAACACAATAAATGTACCTGCACCAAAGTAAATATAATATATTAAGCATATCACAACAAAGCCAAAAGTAGAAAACTACAAGCATATAAAGCCACCTACAAAAACAAATGTAACAGGAACTAACAGTCATATTTCTTTAATATCTCCCAATATTAATGGAATCAACTCACATATAAAAAGACATAAGCTAACAGACTGGATATGCAAGCAATATCCAGTATTTTGTTGCGTATAAGAAACACAGCTCAATCAGAAAGAGTAAAAGGTTGGAAAAAGATCTTCCAAGCAAATGCTTCCAGGAAACAAACTGGAATTGCCATTCCAATAACAATAAAATAGACTTTCAACCAAAAGTTATCAAGTGTGATGAAGATTTCATATTTATCAAAGGGAAAATCCAACAAGAGAAAGTTGCAATTCTGAACATGTATGCCCCAAATGCAAAGGCACCCCCATTCCTAACAGAAACTTTACTAAAGCTCAAAACACACATTGAACCCCACACAAAAATAGTGAGAGACTTCAGCACCCCACTCTCACCAATAGACAGGTCATTGAAACAGATACTAAACAGAGACGCAGTGAAACTAATAGAGGTTATGAACCAAATGGATTTAACCAATATCTACAATATGTTTTACCCTAAAACAAAAGAATACACCCTCTTCTCAGCATCTCATGGTACCTTCTCCAAAACTGACCATATAATTTGTCACAAAACAATCCTCAACTGATGCAAGAAGATTCAAATAATCCCATGCCTCCTATCAGATCTTTATGCCCTAATGGTCTTTAATAACAGCAAAAACAACAGAAACCCCATATACATGTGGAAACTAGACAACTCTCTACTCAATGATAACTTGGTCAGGGAAGAAATAAAGAAAGAATAAAGACTTCATGGAACATAATGAAAATATTAACACATTATATCCAAACTTATGGCACACAATGAAAACAATGTTAAGAGGAAAACTGATAGCACTAAGTTCCCTGGTAAAGCAACTGGAGAGATCTTATACTAGCAACTCAGCAGCACACTGGAGAGCACTAGAAAAACAGAAGCAAACACATCCAATAGGAGTAGATGGCAGGAAATAGTTGAACTCAGATGAAATCAACTAAATAGAAACAAAGAGAAGAATACAAAGAACCAACAAAACTAAAAGCTGTTTTTGTTGTTGTTGTTGTTGTTGTTGTTGTTTTTGAGAGAATCAAGAAGATAGTTAAACCCCTAGCCAAGCTAAAGGGCCCAGAGGCAGTATCCAAATTAACAAAATCAGAAATTAAAAGGGAGACATAATAACAACAGAAATGGAGGAGATTCAAAAAAATCATCAGATACTACCACAAAATCCTATATTCAACAAAATTTGAAATCTAGATGAAATGGATGGTTTTCTAGACAGATATCACATATGAAAGTTAAATCAAGAGCAGGTAATCTATCTAACTAGACCCATATCCCAAAAGGAAATAGAAGTCATTAAAAACCTCCCAACCAAAATGCCCAGGAAAAAAAAATTCTTGAAGGCATTTCTTTAATGATATAAACTAATTGAAGTTTTTGCCATATGAAAGGAATTGTGGCCATAAACTATAAAAATCAATATTTAGTTGGGTAGTGCAAACTAAATTTAATGTTTTCACAGAACACTGTAAAACCTTTTGACTCTACTTATTATTTAATTAATCAGGCCACTGTTTTTCTAGTATACTCACAAGTTTTATTTCTAGTCTCTTCTTACTCAGTAAAAGCCTCAGTTGAAATTTTTCAATAAAACTGTAAATGTCTGCTCCTCTATATTTTTAATCTGTAAGATAATTGATATATTGACATATAACCTTTTATGTTAGAAGGTTTTTTCAAAGTACCCTTAACTAAATTTGAATAAGAATAAAAAACAAAAAACAATTGTGTATTATACTGGATGATTTTAAATCAGATCAAATTGCCCATGTAATATCAACTTTTATTTAATTTTATCTGAATACTATAACTTATCATAGGAAAAGAATGTGTGATACATTAAAATGTATTATAACAAGAAACCACATAACATTTTCCTTTATCCAAGGACAATTTTGAGTCTTCATTTTTAAACTAATACTAAAACCATTCCTTCCTGGTAAGTCACTTTGATATTCTTCTATGTTTGTAGGTTCTTGACTATAGCATATAAATAGATTTATTAAAATTAAATTGAAAGTGTCCTTAGAGAAATATTTATAAGAACACACACTTTTATGACATCAATATATCAACTGTTCCATTATTATAAAAATTACTGAAAAGAAATTGAAACACAGCATACAGTCCAGGGTTAACCTTGACATTGTTGAACAAAGCTTAAAATAGGTCCAATGAAACAAAAGATGCGCGACCTACTCCCCACCTCCTCACCATTTTAGTTCTATAGAGAGTTCAGTACTGAGCAGTGGGATGTACATGAATATCTCTGAAGACAACCCCTTTGTGATATGGTTTTGCCCTGATTTATAATGTAAAACAGTACACATGTGTGAATTTTGGGATATTTTTTAGGGCATATTAGGTACAATACAGCATAAAATCCTCTCTCTTTTCTCCAAAATATAAACAAGCAGTTCAGATTGGAGCAGGAAGAGTTTTTAATGAAGTATTTCCCTAAATTTATTAATGTGTACACACATTGTATTAAAATTAATAAAGAATTTATATATGAATATATTCTCTGATTTCTTTATATATATCCATTTGATATTTGATCTTCAGTAGTGAACTTACATATCTACTCAATATCTTTTACAATATAACACTTTTAGCTACTATATATGTAACTTTAAGCATTTCTTAATTCAGTTTTCAGTGATTAGTGGTGTTTTTTAAATGTTCATACCTGCTATTGCAGGATAATGATTATATGCATTATTGCATATTACTAAATATACTGAGTTCATTTCACTATGCACTTATAATTATAAAAAGATGAATACAAAATTTAAAAATAGGAATAAACATTCACATACAGGTCATAAAATTATTTGAAAAAACAAAACATTTTAATGTACATGTCAATAAATTATATCTCCACCTCTATTTTGAAATATATTTTTATTTATTGTGTATCTATCCATTATCTCTATGTCTCCATGGGATTGTAAACATTGAAAGCAGTAAAGAATCCACTAAATATTTTTAGAGTCTGATTTGATGAAGTGCGATATTTTACAATTCAGTTGGGTTGCTGTCACCTGATATGGGGGTGGGGGGAGACATAACTTCTACAGTTACAAAAGTAAATTTTTGTAGATATCGAATAATATTATTTTGTAACACAATTCTAGTTTAGAACCATTCTTATATAACTTTCTCTATTTCTGTTTTGAAAGCCATATACAGGTGTGTTATATATCTATATTAAATACAGGGTACAAATATTAAAAAATAAAAGAATTACACTTCTGTTACCTATAAATGCGAGGATGGGGAGTCAGGAGTGAGTGAGCAGGTGGGTGAGCACCCTCATAGAAGCAGGGGGAGGGCGGATGGGATAAGAGGTTTCTGGAGCAGAAACCAGGAAAGAGTATAACATTTGAAAAGTAATAAAATTCCAATAAAAATTTCCTCCAAACAGTAATAGTTAAATACTTTTAATAATAAAATATTTCATTTATAAAAGTTTGTATGATAAGTTATGATGGAGAACCACAACTCACAGTAGTGACTGAATTCATCCTTTTGGTCATCACAAATCGCTCAAAAATATGCACATCCTTGTTAGGATTTTTCCTAACCATTTATCTGATCTCCATAATAAGCAAGATGGGCATGAGCCTGATTACAATGGTGGACTACAGGCAGAAAAACCCATGTACTTCTTTCTACAATTCTTGTTTATTAAACAACTGTCAGAACCAAAATTTTGGGATATTTTATTGTGGATCAAAAAACAGTATCTTTTAGACTTTGTGCTACACAATTAGCCTTCGATCTTTTGCTTATTGCTTGTGAGCTTTTGATTCTGTTTTAATGTCCTTTGACCACTATGTGGCCAGTAGTAAACCTCTGCATTCATGTCAAAAAAATATGTTGGTTTCTAGTGGGAATCATTATCTATACTCGACAGCTTTGTCAGTTCTAATGACAATTAAGATTCCTACTTTGTCTTTCTGTGTGTATAAGCCATCAGTAATTTCTAATGCAACAGTCTTTCTTTTTAATTTTGTTCTGTTCAATTTCACAAAATTGAAGTGATCATTTGATGTCTTCAGCTTTTTCCCTCTTTTCTAATTTAATGCAGTTTATGTAATGGAAACCTTACCCTATTTATCATCACTTAAATGAGCATTATTTCTTTCAGCATAATATTCGTATTGTTCATCCCTGTTAACATACCTTGCATTTTTAAAAGTAGAATAATACACTATTGTATACAGTATTGTATACTCTGTTCTTTGTATAAATGATTTTTGTGTTCATTCATCTATGATTGGATATTTTATTATTTACAATGTGGAAATTGCATATATTGCAATAAACAGAAGAATGTATGTTTAGCACTTAGAATCTAGACTCAATACTTTATTATAAGTATTTGTCAATAATAATACAGGCTTATACAATAAGTAAGTAAATAAATGTTGATAACAAATTGATCTTGAGAGTTGATAACCTCCAGGCATTATCTCAATAGACTTTCAAACGTTTCTTGTAATTAATAATTTTTTGTGTGTCCTCAGGGAGAGTCTCTATGGTTTAAAAACACACAAAAATGAAAGCTAAGAACCACAGTGGGAAATGAAGACAGGAATTTTACTGCAGTTAACAAACTGTCACACAGAGCTCTGTAGTCTAAACATTAGAAAGATATGGTCATCTTTTTCTATGGTTTCAACATCTAAAGGGATAATTTACTACTCAGTATCTATTCTTTCTAATATTCCACAAGCCTTGGCAGCAATAATACCTCTTCATTTCTCTATTTTATGCTATTTAAAAACATTTTGTTCTGAGGTTGACAGAGCCAATAGTTTTATATAATAATATAATTTGAACATGCACAGAAGTATTTTATTAGATAAAATATTTTCTCTCTCCCCTTCTCTCTTTTTCTCTCTTTCTCTCACTCTCTCATGCACACACACATACACACACACACACACACTCAATTTTATACCTAGTGAAGGCCTACTAGAGATAGTAAATAAGATGATGTAATTTTATTTAGAGATAAAATTTCAGAATTTATCTCTAAGTAAATAACTGTATTCTTATATTATTTTTTTGAAGAATCTTAAATTATATTTGGCTGAGATTTGTGAGTATCACCTACAAACATTAAGCTAAAGAGTGGTGGAGCATCTAGTATAAGGAAAATGACTAGTCAGAGATTGAAAGAAAAGAGAGACAGAAAATAAAACAATATTTGATAATATATATTATAAAAATATTATAATAAACTCATTATATTAACTTATCTTAAATAATTGAAAAGTTAACACATAATTTGGTAGGGAAAGAGTGTATATGTGATTACTTTTCAATATTTTAAGTATTTACAGTATAGAAATCAATAAATAAATTAATTAACTGTTACTGCACTTGTGAGAGGTCAGAGAATAGGTTCATGAATCAGTTCTCTCCTTCCACTTTTGTGTCCTTTTGATCAGACTCCACTCCCCACAATAAGCAGTTTTATCTGTGGAGAGACCTCTCTGAGCAATTTCTGATTTTTTAATGAAGGAAGGGGTATGAAAACCATTAACTGAGAGTCAAAAGATACCTATACCTTTATGACAATGGGAAAGCTTCCTTTTGTACAAAATACAATTCAATTTTCTGAGATTATACTTTTGAAAAATAGTACTCAAGTACCAGTGAACAAAAAAAAAATGTATACTAATGAATGCTTTTCTTTTCATTGAGTTCTGAATCTCTTCAAAGGAACTTTTAAGTCTGTCCATACCTATAAGAAAATTGATAGTAAGTGTAGTTATTTTGGTCCTTTACATCATTACAAATCGCACTAATACAAAATAGACCATGATTGGATATTATTCAAATTTGCTAAATTAATATTTATATGCTAAGGATATGAAGTATATATAGAGAGAGAATAGAATATTTATATAGAGATAATAGAATATTATCAGGTAACCACAGTTTAATACAATTGATTAAGTAAAGTATCAATTAAATTCAATCAGCTGTACACAGAACAGTGATTACTGGAAGATTTAATTTTCATTTACCCAGAGGCTACACTTTCTACCACGATTACCATTGTAAATCATATTATTTTTTACCTTACTCAGAAAACATTAACACATATCCATTTTTACAAAAGTAAAAGTTCTTTCCATCTTGTGATTTTTTTTCCTCGTATATTGGAAATATTCAGACATGGCATATTACTTTGTGTTATATGTCATGTTTGGAAGATGTTCTTTGAAATAACCAAATTGAAAGATTTTCTGTCCTTAATTTTCATCCATGCAAATGCCATCTTACTAAAATTTAGTTTCATTTTGTGTTGTCTAATCATCAGTTGTTTCCAATATAAAGTATTAAATATTTATTATAAGCCACACTTAGAAATGCTGTGAGTAAAATTGTAATGTGGGATATTGAAAGCTCATCAATGAGCCAATTTTAATAAATTCTCTTAATTATTTTCAGATGCTTTCATATTTTTCTTAGTACTTGAGTGTAGCCTGTAACTGATATATTATGTAAACCCAATAGTGTTATAATAAAAAGTGTTCTGTCACAGATATATTAATATATATAAAGAGGAGCATTTAATTTTAAAATTTCACATGATTTATTTTCCTTTTTTACAAAAATTATTTATTCATACAATATATTCTCATTTATTAGCATGGTATGATCTAAAACAATAATTCAAAATTAGAATTAAATATGAAAATTTGCTCTTGGTTTTTTGAGCTACAGTGGCAACTTCTGGGTGCCCTATTTTCACAACCAAAAATTCTTTGCTAACTTTTTCAGATCTAACAAAGAAACTAAGACCCTATTGTACATGACAAATATGTACCTTCATAAGAAGAATAATTTCAGGTCATTTAGTGTATTCAGATATTGTTTGTAATCTGTACGTTCATCATCATTTTGAACTATGTCCTAGAACCTCAAACTTGTTAGATTACTTCTACCTCTGGTTTTCAAAGTCCATACAGACCTTTTTTCTTTGTATATGCCAAAAAAGCATTTTATGTATCTCACCTTATTTTTCCACAGGAATGTTTGTACATGCTAGGTAATGTGTAAGAGAATTGCACAAATTCTCTTACTTATATAATGTCAGGTTTCTTCAAATCTAGAAAATCTGAGTGTAATGAGTAACCCTAAGCTTATTCATCATTCTGACAAATATCAAGTGTGCTACAAACTCCAGATCTTCTATTTTTATATGTTACAAATCTATAGATTTATACGTGAAAGTAATTTGCATTTTTAAAAGGTTTTAGTAGGTATATGTACTATTACTTGCAAATATCTTGCATATTCTCACAAGTACATAATTATTAAGTGCTACAAGATTCTAACTTATCAGAAATAAAAATATAAGAAACTATCAAAAACTATCTAAAATTTAAATACTTGATTTTCTTTTTCATTTATATATGCATATGTATATATAAAATCATCTGTAAATGTACATCTGATTGTATAGCAACATTCTTAAATCCTGAGAACATTAAGATTGGAGGCTGAATGATTCCTTTGCTAGATTTTAGGTGTAGAAGGATCTTTTCAAGATTTACTGATGTCCAGTAATGAATTTAAGTGACTGTTCTCAATATAGTTAGGAAAAGCAAATATCACTGGCAGATAATTATGGTATCTCTGATTTAAGCTATTATTGGTACAGGACTAAAGATTCTTATTTGTGTATTTCAGATCACACATTTGCATATGTATATGTGTAGATGTACATAGAATATATGTATATTTTTAATATTGTTTTCAAATTAAATTTGAATGCATGTACATATTTTATTTAAGCTCCTTTAGAAGACAAAAACTCACCAAATGACACTTGAAATCTATTGACTGTGCAATGATTTCCGCTCAAAACAGAATTTCTCATAAACCTGATGGAGAACCACAACTTCACAATGGTGACTGAATTCATCCTAATGGGCATCACTGACAGCCCTGAGCTGCAGGCCCCATTACTTGGACTGTTCCTCATCATCTATCTAATCACACTGGTGGGCAACTTGGGCATGATCATCCTTACCATGGTGGAATCCAGGCTACAGACACCCATGTACTTTTTTCTCAGACACCTCTCTACTACTGACCTTGGTTATTCAACAGCTGTGGGACCAAAAATGTTAAGAAATTTTCTTGTAGAACAAAATACAATATCATTTTATTTTTGTGCTGTCCAGTTGTCTTTCTTCAGTATGTTCATTGTTAGTGAATTTTTTATTCTCTCTGCAATGTCTTACGACCATTATGTTGCCATCTGTAAACCACTCCTTTATAATTTCATTATGTCACAAAGAGTGTGTTGGGTCCTGGTGGCAATTCCTTACCTTTACAGTATATTTGTTGCTTTCATAGTCACCATAAATATTTTTTCTTCATCCTTCTGTGGCCACAGTATTATCAGTCATTTCTATTGTGATGGTCTCCCCTTGATATCTCTGCTCTGCTCAAATAAAAAGGAAAGTGAAATGATAATTTTAATTTTATCAACTATTAACTTGATTTCTTCACCAGTGGTCATTCTTATCTCCTATCTGCTCATTCTCAGAGCTATTCTCAGAATGAACTTTGCTGAGTGCAGGCAGAAGGCTTTCTCCACTTGTGGGTCCCATCTTAAAGTGGTCACTGTTTTCTATGGGACTGTGATATTTATGTATGTGCAACCTAAGTCCAGTCACTCCTTAAACACTGACAAGGTGGCTTCCATATTTTATACCGTAATAATCCCCATGATAAATCCCTTGATTTACAGCTTGAGGAATAAAGATGTAAAATATGCTCTTAGAAAGACAGGGAAAACCATACAAAATATCTTCTCCTAGAACTCACATGTTACGTAAGGTTATTATTATTCAAATCAAGTAAATTTAATTGCTTTGTAAATTTAAGTGAAAAAAATAGTAAAAAACAATGTTCCAATATAGAGAAGACAGATCATACACAATACAATTGAAGATATGTGTTATAGCAATGAATTTTTTAAGTCTACAAAGGAGAGTGACATGGTCTTTGTTGTGTTTAAGAAATAAAAGGATAGTTGTCTTGAGTATTTTGCATTCATTTTGTTAATTTACCTTTACAATAAATTGCTTAGTCTTACTTATGACTTCGTATTTATTGATATAGAAATGCATTATTAATATTTTTAGTATTACCAATCTTGTTATTCATACATATTTATATTAACATTGTTTTTAAAACGTTCCTTATCACTGTGTCAGAATTGTGAAGCCTATCATTTTGAAATGAAGAACCTAGCAATTTCTGAACACACAGATTCCTTCATTCCACAGGGAAACTTACATCATCATGATTTCACATTATATTTCTTTCATATCTCTTTATATATGATTAATAGAAATAATTAACATCATATATTTTGTGGTTAAATAGTTCGTAGTTTCAACTTATCATTCAATATTATATAATTCTCAATGTATGTGTGTGTGTGTGTGTGTGTGTGTTAAATGACTTGACTCTTTTCATGAGAGCTACCAGTACTTTAATTCTATCTTGTTATTGAATTGATCTTTTTTTATTGGATATTTTATTTATTTACATTTCAAATGTTGTCCCCTTTTGTAGTTTCCCCTCTGGAAACCTCTTATCTCATCTCCCCTTCTCCTGCTTCTATGACGGTGCTCCCCATCCACCCACTCCTGCCTCCCTGCCCTGGCATTCCCCTACACTGGGGCATTGAGTCTCCCCAGGACCAAGGGCTTCTCCTCCCATTCATGTCCGACAAAGCAATCCTCTGCTACATATGTGGCTGAGCCATGGGACCCTCCATGTGTACTCTTTGGTTAGTGCTTTGTTAATTCATACTTCTCTTTATTGAATGTATCAATGTTATTTTTCTAAATGTAAATGTATAGGTATTATGAGTATATTTATTTATTTATTATACTAAATTATACTAATTGTATTATACTAAATTATATAAGTACATATATTATATTAAATATATTCATTATACTAAAATTGGGTTGTTGAATGAAATGCCAGCCATATAACTAATTAGAGTGTGGAGGCAGAAAGATGAGGATACCAAGGACAGCCTAGGCTAAGTAGTTAATATGAGTTCTATCTGTTAACAGAGGATGACTTGAATAAAGAAAGAAAGCCTGTAATTATTCATGCAAGAAAACCTTAAATTTTGCTTGACCATCATTTTATTGATTTTACACCAATATGATTTTATACCTAATATGATATTATATGAGTGGAATCAAGTATAGGTTTAAACATATCTGTTGCAAGGAAAGTTATCACTTGGCTGAAAATAAAAACATATGCACAACATATGCACAAAAACATATAAACATATGCACAAAAGATGGTACCCATTCCACAAGGACACTTGCTTAAATATGTCCATAGCCACATTATTTGTAATAGCAAGAAACTGGAAACAACCTAGATGTCCCTCAATCGAAGAATGAATAAAGGTAATGTGGTACATTTACACAGTAGATTACTACTCAGCTACTAAAATCAAAGACATCATGAAATTTGCAGGCAAGTAGATGGAACTAGAAAATACCATCCTGAGTGAGGTAACTCAGACCCAGAAAGACACGTATTGTGTTCACTCACTTGTACATAGGTATTAGCCTTAAAGTACCAGATAACCATGTTACACAATCCACAGACCCAAAGAAATTAAGTAATAAGGACAGCTTAAGGGAGAAAGTGTGAATCTCACTCAGAAGGAGAAATAGACATAAGGAGTGGATGGGAGAGGGGATAGGGGAAAACAGGTGTGGGAATAAGGCATGTGGGAACAGGGGTGTCTTATGAGAGCTTGGAGAAAGGAAATAAGAAAATCTGTGGACCCAGGAGCATCTCTGGGACAAGCCAGAGAACACAATGGTGACTCTAGCTGAGACTCCTAACAGCGAAGGATATGGAGTCTGAAATGGCCTCCTCTTGTATCCAGACAGGACTTCCCATTCAAGAAGTCACCAAGCCACCCCATAAAGCCTTTGACTCATATTTTGCCCTACCTATAAGATATGCAAGGAGAAAGATTGAACAGAGTTTGAGGGAATGGCCGAGCAATGACAGGACCAATTTGAGATCCACCATACATGAGAGCTCTAGCCTTTGACACTATTAATGATACTCAGCTCTGCTGGCAGACAGGAGCTGACCATAAGTGTAATCTGAGACGTTTCATCCAACAGCTTCCAGAAACAGATGCAGAGATCTAAAGCCAAACATTAGTCAGAGCTCAGAGTCTTTTGCAAGAGTTGGGGAAGAATAGAGAAAGCTTTCAAGGGTCAAGGACACCACAAGAAGACCAACAGAGCCAACTAACCTGAGCCCATGGGGCTCACAGAGATTGAAGTACCAATGAAAGAGCACATGTGGACTGGATGTAGGCCTCCTACACATATGTAGGAAATATAAAGCTTGGTCTTCCCTTTGTCCCCTATCAATTGGAGCAGTGGTGTCTTTGACTTTGCCTATGTTGCCTGCTTTTGAACCCCTTTCCTCTTGTTGGACTGTCTGGTCTGGCCACAGTGGAAGAAGATGCTTTTAGTCCTGAAGAGACTTTTGTGAGAGGGTGGGTCAGTACCCAAGGGGTGAGGAGCTGAAAGAGGAGGGGAGAGGGGGGAGGGAGTGAGAAGGTGGAACTGAGAAGACAGGAGAGGGCTGGAATTGGGAGGTAAATTAGAAATTAATTGATTGGGGAAAAACAAACAAACAAAAGCTGTGCTCTGAATACTGATGTTACTCTTGGGTCCATAGTACCTTAATGTAGCCCTAGCTAGCTGGGAGGAATATTTTCAATTGACTTAAACTCTTGCAAAATTCAATGCAAATATAATGTTTAGAACTCATGTAAATAACCAAATCTTGTCATTCCTTTCACTAGAGAATAAGCCAGGTCCTTGGGCACTCTTTGATAAAATAATTCTGTCTACCAACCAAATATATAATACAAGATTCAAATGAACATAATGAAGTTAGCTACTAAAACTTAATAAAAACGTTGCTAATTAGTTTGAACTCTATTTTTTCTCAAATAAGAAAACTGCAAAACTTGTCTGAAAAGGATTCAACATCACAAATCCTCTTGGCAATAAGAGCTAAAGTGTTTTAAATAATGCTCAAAATGTTTCTGTTTTTGTTTATTTGTTGTTTATCAGTGAATAGTGTAGTAGGGGAGGTTATATTCAAGTAATATTGTTGTTTATTTATGTTCTCTTTCCATCGTTTAGCACATTTTCACTTAGCTAATTTCTAATAAGACTACAAAGGAGGCAAAATCCCTTAGGGGCATTTCCTGTGGGTTTTATCACTGATGGTTAAGTGGATATAAACAAAGTGAATTAGGGGCATTCCTGGTGTATTCAAACCTACATGTGCTGTTTCATGGGTTAGAATAATCTGCAGAATATCTGAAGAATTGGGGGGAAAAACACTAGAATCTAAAACTTACTGTTCTATTTTTGTTAGATATTTTATTTAATAAATATGTTGGTTCTTTACTGTGGAGTGCAAGTCACACATATTTATCAAATTCTGATTCACTCAGATTAATGCTTCACTATTAAAATCAATACTTTCTCAAAAACAATGAAAAATTTCTACCAACAAAAATAACTGTATTCAGATTAAAACAGTTCTTCTTAGAGTTTTAAATTTTGCTCATTTAATGAAAGCATTTCAATGTAAGGATATTCATGAATGAATATAATAAAACATAAAAATAATTTATATTTGATATGTTAAACTAGCTAGTTTATTACATTTTGGTACAAAAAATACAGTTAATAAACCTTTAAAATTTGTGAGCAACATAGTATGGATACACCTTCAATAAAATTACTCTTTCTTATGCAGCTAAACCAAATTAACATCAATAGCTTCTCAACTATTGTTGCAACTTTCTCACCACCTCCACAATCATCCTTTTCTTGCCTGGTTTGATCTGCTATAGTTCTTCTGCATGTAGTCACAATCACTTTTATTTCATGAACATATGGTCACAAACTCTTTTATTTCATGAGCAGAACAACTCTCGTGTGACTGGAAACACAAGTTGGCTATAATCACCTATTGCCACTGATACAGTCTCCTAAGATCAATAACTCTTCTGGGATGATACCTTCGCCTTTCAAGCAAGGAGGTATGATGTAGCCTTCACAAGTAGTGCTGAATATTTTGGAGGTTTTTTATTCTGTTGACACTCATCATTTGTGTGTCTCTGTTCTTCACAATTTACTCCTTAGACGATTGTTGAGAGATACACCTACCTTTGTGTAAGTTTTCAATAGTCATTTCAAAACAATTTCCATTTAGAATCATCATAAATTCCCCTCAAGGGCCTGTAACCTTGCTGGCCTCAGGTTTTTAGACTCCTGAATGTTGACAGGTATGATTTTTTTTTTCTTTTAAGAGTTAATTCTCTTCTTGAACCCTGTGGATTACAGAGAACAAATCAGGTTTTCAAGATTAGCAACAAGCAACCTTATTGAAGCTGAGCCAACCCTGGAAATTTTTTCATCCTTTCTTAAGAGAAATAGAGTTTGCATCTCACAAGAGGTGTGGAAAAAATTACTAGAGTATAAGAAGATATGTAAAAATAGAACTAGAATTATGCCTCTTTATAATACATTTTGTGCTAGATATCACTAAATTACCTAGAAAAATAGTTTATAAAATATAATTCAGGTGCCTGTCTTTATACTTGAAAATTGATATTCTATTTACCTTATTCTTTTTACATTTATCATTGTAAAACAAATCAACAGAAAAGGAGAAAATAGGGAGCTTCCAGATTTTCTAGAGTTATTTATCTATTTTAGTGATCTGATTTTCTTCATATTTTATATGTGAAGAGTATATTTTTATGAAAGGATCACTACACACCAGAGAAGATATTCAAGAACATGTTAGAGGTCACACTATATTGTTTTATGCCAGCAAAAGTAGGAGTAAAAAGAAATCACCTTTAAACAGGATATTGAAACTGACTTCATTGTACTATACTCAAAAACTGATGTGGCTACCTTTTTTGCCTCTTGTGTATGATTTATTTCTTCTTTCCTATTAAGAAAATATTGAGATATGAATTTTTCAATATTTATACCTGCCACTTTCTTGTAATTTTTTCTGTGATGAGTAGGAGTTGCTAAGGTGTGCACCTCCTGAGAATAGAGTTATTTGCACTGTGTCCTGTATCATATTGGGAGAATGATCTTTTGCCAAAGGAACAAGAGGATTTTCCGTTATACCAATAAATCATTTCAAATGACACATACAACAATTTCTTTTTCATGATGCTATTTGTGTGCCACAATTAATAAAGCAATAAGAAGCAGTCACATTTATTGTTGACCTTTTAAAACATATATTCTCTTTCAAAAATGTTGTTTATCAAAGAAGAATTTTGAAAAATCATCATAAAACCAATTTAAGTATGTTTCCTTTAATTTTTAAAATAAATTCTTTATGCATTCCTAGATCAGTTCTGAGCTATACAATAAATCTTTGTTATTTAAATATAGGTATGAATTTTACTAAAAAAATGCCTGTGAGTGAAAGATTAAACTATATGATAAAGGAGACCTGTATTCAATTTTATTATTCTAAAAATAGATACAGTGGTTTAATCCTAAATTACAGACATGTTAAATTTTACCATTGGGTAGTAAAGGTAGATGCTAGGATAGCCTGTGTGTCTCACGACTTTCATGATTGATCACTCATTTACTCATTTTTTTTAAGATCTAAACATAAACAAAAGCCTCTATCCTATGAAGTGTGAATGTCCATATATGACAGAAAATATATTGGACTCTTTGAACTAGTGATAATCATATTTGTGAACTGTGATTGTAGAGCACAGAATCCCATATTTAGTCTCTGTTCATCTTTTTATTAAACAGTACAAAGCCCTCATACTTCTGTTTATGCTAAGAAAGTATTTTATTCATGATGAATTATTTTTTAAATGTATTTTTCTGTACACTAGATCAAGGTGCAAGATGATTACATAGATATGCTGTACAGTTTATTTGTTCTTCAAATATGGACAACTCCAATTGTGATGTTTTACATTTTTTTCATTAATTTACCTAAAATACATTGACTAAGTGTTAAGATGATGCTCTCTGTTTTAGCTATAGGTGTTAGGATTTTACACATCTACATATATAACTAGAGTATATAAATTACTGAAAATCTCTCAGTAGATATGTGTATTTGAAACTACTGATGATATTGGTACCTCTACTCAGAACAGGCTTTCTGATCATCTCTAATGGAGAAATACAATCTCAATGGTGACTGAATTCATCCTGATGGGCATAACTTACCACCCTGAGCTTCAGTTTCTATTGTTTGGACTATTCCTCAAGATTTATCTGACCTCACTGTTGAGCAACTTGGGGATGATCATACTTACCATGATGGATTCCAGGCTGCAAACACCCAGGTATTTCTTTCTGAGACACCTTGCTACTACAGATCTTGGTTATTCAACAGCTGTGGGACCAAAAATGTTAAGCAATTTTCTTACAGCTCAAAATACAATATCATTTTATGATTGTGCTATCCAGTCATCTTTCTTTAGTATGTTCATTGTTAGTGAATTTTTTATTCTCTCTTCAATGTCTAATGACCTTTATGTGGCCATCTGTAGACCACTCCTCTATACTGTTAATATGTTGGATACTAGTCACCATTCCCTCTCTTTATAGTATAATTGTCTCACTTCTAGTTAACATAAAGATTTTCACTTTATCCTTCTGTGGCTACAATGTCATCAGTCATTTCTACTGTGATGCTCTTCCTTTGCTATCTTTAGTTTGTTCAAATACACATGAAATTGAGATGATAATTTTATTCTTCTCAGCTTTTAATTTGCTTTCGTCTCTTCTCATAATAATTGGGTCCTATCTACTTATCCTTACAGCAATTCTAAGGATTAACTCTGCTGAGGGCAAGTGGAAGGCTTTCTCTACATGTGGGTTCCACCTGACAGTAGTCATTGTCTTTTATGGGACTTTGATATTTATGTATTTGCAACCTACGTCCACTCATTCCATTGACACTGATAAAGTGACTTCCATCTTTTACACCCAGGCTATCCCTATGTTGAATCCCTTAATATACAGCTTGAAGAACAAAGATGTGAAAAATACCCTTAAAAAAACAATGGAAAGGCTGCACAACCTTGTCTCATAGAATTTTTATATTGTTAAAAATTATCCAAATTTGCAATAGTAACAGTGAAAAAAAGTATCCTTGAAGGGAAAGTAAAAGATATGCTCCAGAGTGAAAGGGCAAGAGAAGAATGGCTAGGTTAAATTCTGCGGGTGCGTGAGAAGAATAAGAGTTGTTAGATTTAAAAGGATATTGCATTTTGAATATTATAATAAATTATTCAATATTAACATGTGCCTCTGTTTTATTTTCTATAGGTCTCCTTTTTATACTTTAATGTTTTTACTGATTTATTAGTCTACTTAAAAGCAAATTTGACCAGTATATCAAGAGGTGAAATGCATTGCTTAGATATTAAGGAGTCATTCACATTAATGTACTCTTCTACCCCTCTTCCACCCAGACAGAATGCACTGATTTCTTATTGCTCCCTACATTTGTATAAGAATCTATCATTTAATTTTGCCTAATTAAGCACTTCTATATATTTGAGTGAATGGACTGTATGTAGTAGATAAACTGAGTTATCTAGGCAAGCCTCTATGAGTTTGCTTTTCTCCTAGTACTATCTTAATCACAGCCCCTTACTCCCCATTACTCTTCAATAGATACATTGTTTAGTTTATGTACAAACTAAGATTCAGCCAGCCAATGAAAAGTATTCATTATAAAGTGATGGCAGCAAGATCACAACTTCAAGATCAGCCTTTGAAACAGTTGAGGCCAATGTAGGATATAAATAATGATTTTAAAATGAAATACTAGTAGCACTGATGAATGAATTGCTTTAAGTTTTGCTTTACATTGAACTGTGGTTGTACCATCAAAATCAAATAAACACAGCATCAGCAAAATGGTACTGGACTGAACTACAGTATGTCTTTGTGGCAAAGAAATTTTTCATCGTAGTAAAATATCACTACCAAATAATGCTTTTTATAACACATGTATCTAATCAAACCTTGATATCCTTGGGGTAAAGACTGAACCTTGGGCATGCAAAGCAGATAATTGAGCCTTTCCTGAACCATATCCCTAGTGAATACCATGTAGATAATACAAAATTTACATACACACTTTATTACTGTTAATATTAATACTTACAAAAACAAATTTGAATATTCTTTTACCTCTAAGGAGAAAAATGATAATCATATTTAAAATACTATTTCACAGGAAAAGTGATCATGGATTTGTTGATCTAAATATTTTAATTTTAATTTTTTAATTTAAATTATTTTTATTTATTTACATTCTAGTTGTTCCCCCTCCTCAATTACCCTTCCTAGAGTTCCTCATCCCATTCCTGCTGCTCTTGCCTCAGAGAGGATACTCCCCACCAATCTGGCCTCTCCCATCCCTGGGTCCTCAAGTCTCTCTTATGTGCCAGGGACCTCAGACCAGCCCATGTATGCTCCTGGTTGGTAGTTCAGTCTCTGAGATCTCTGGGGTCTGGGTTAGGTGAGACTGCTGGTCTTCCCTTTCAGATTCTTCAATCCTTCCCTCAATTGAACCATAGGGCTCCCTGACTTAAGTCCAATGGTTGGGTATAAGTATCTGTTTCTACTTCAGTCAGCTGCTAGTAGGGCCTGTCAGAGGAAAGCCATGCCAGGCTCCCTACTCTAAGCACATCATAGCATTGGTAATAGTGTGAGGTCTTAGTCCCCCCCCCACCCCCAAGATGGATTCCAAGTTGGGCCAGTCATTGGACTGCCTTTCCTTCAGTCTCTTTTCCATTTCTGTTGCAGCAGTTCTTTTAGACAGGAACAAAACTGGGTCAGGAATTTTGACTATGGTTTAGTATCTCTGTCCCTACACTTGAGTCCCTGTCTATCTACTGGAGGTGGACCCTTCGAGTTCCCTTTCCTCAATGTTGGGCATTTTGACTAAAGTCATGCCCAATTAGTCCTGAAGGTTTCTCATCTCCCAGGTATCTGGTACTTTTTAGAGGGTCCCCCCACTTCTGGAGGTTGCTTTTTTCCATTCATTCTCTTCGCCCTCTGGGCTTCTCTTCTGTCCCCTCACCACCATATCTGATCCTGCTCCCATTTTCCCCTCTCCCTCTCAATCCTCCTCACATCCAGGTACCTCCCTCTCTCTGCCTCCCATGATTATTTACTTCCCCATCCAAGGTGGGATTGAAGAATCCTCACTAGGGCATTTCTGCTTCGTACACTTTATAAAGTCTATAGGTTGTATCCTAAGTATTATAAACTTTTTGGCTAATATTCACTTATCAGTGAGTACATACCATGCAGGTCCTTTCAGGTCTGAGTTACCTCACACAGGATGTTATTTTCAGGTTCCATCCATTTGCCTGCAAAATTCATGATAGCATTGCTTGTAATAGGTAGGTGGTAATAAATGAACTACACTTTCTATATTCATTCTTCAATAGAGGAATGTCTGGGTTGTTTCTAGCTTCTGTCAATTACAAAAACAGCTGCTATGAACATGATGGATCATGTGTCCTTATGGTGTGATGGGGTATCTTTTGGGTATATGCTCAAGAGTGGTGTAGCTGAGTCTTCAGATAGAACTATTTCCAATTTTCTGAGGAACCACCAAATTGATTTCCCTAGTGGTTGTACCAGTTTGCAATCCCATCAACAATGGAAAAGTGTTTCTCTTTCTCCACATCTTCACCAGCATGTAAAGTCATTTGAATCATTTATCTTAGTCATTCTTATTGGTGTGAGGTGCAATTTCAGGGTAGTTTTGCTTTGCATTTCTCTGATGACTAAGGATTTTGAACATTTCTTTAGGTGCTTCTAGGCCATTTGAGATTCCTCTGTTGTGGAATTCTCTCTTTAACTCTGTACCTCATTTTTTAATTGGGTTATTTGGGCTTTAGAGGTTAATTTCTTGAATTCTTTATATATTTTAGATATTAGCTGTCTGCCAGATGTAGGGTTAGTAAAGTTTTTTTCCAATCTTTCGGTTGCTGATTTGTCTTGCTGACAGTGTCTTTTGCCTTACTCACCACCATTTGAACCACCATCACTTATTTAAGATGTTTTCTTTTTCCACAGTATGGCTTTGGCTTCTTAGTCAAAGATCAAGTGTCTATAGGTATAAAGGTTTACTTCTGGCATTTCAATTCTGTTTCATTAATCCGTCTGTCTGTCTCTGTACAAATACTATGCTATTTTTATAACTACTACTTTATGGTACAGGTTGAGGTCAGTGATGGTGATTGCCGCAGATGTTCTATTTTTTTTTTTTTTTACATTTTCTTTATTTGCCTTTCAAATGTTATCCCCTTTCCCAGTCCCCCTCCAGAAACACCTTATCCCCTAACCCCTCCCCCTGCTTCCATAAAGGTATTCCCCCCCCATTCCCACCTCCCAGCCTTCACATTCCCCTATACTGAGGCATCAATCTTTCACAGGACCAAGGGCCTCTTCTCCCACTGATGCTCAACAAGGCCATCCTCTGCTACATATGCAGCTGAAGCCATGTGTTCCTCCATGTATACTCTTTGGTTGGTGGTTTAGCCCCTGAGATCTCTGGGGGTCTGGTTGGTTGATATTGTTATTCTTCCTATGGGGTTGCAAAACCCTTCAGTTCCTTCAGTCTTTTCTCTAACTCCTCCATTGGGGACCCAGTGCTCAGTCCAATGGTTGGCTAGGCTAAGCCAACTCCATTGGTTCCCTACAAAAGTTGACATTATTTTCTTGACTATTTTTAATTGGTACAATGTTTTCAACACCTATTTTTATTGAACTGTACATTTGCAGTCTGTTTCTGCTTAGTGTGTGTATATTGTGTTTAGAATGAAGTGGTGGACAGCTAATAACCATCACATGTTCTGGTTTGCTCAAGGCAAATATTTTCTGTTTTGATTTCTGGTTTTGTTTTGGGAAGATGTATACATTATTTGTTTTTTTGTTTTTTTTTTTTTACTTTGATGTGATTCATGCAATATTGCCTTGCTGTGTCTGTCTTAGTTCATTCATAATGTTCTTTGCAAGTATATCCAAGTTATCAAACATTTAAAATTCATTAACCCTTAATTTTGTGATATCCAATAATATTATATTTATTAATTCTTGAATGGAAACTTAAGTGGATTTTCACAAATTATCTAGTACACATTAATGTAAATGTGAGAGTACTAATCTTTTTAAGAGCCTAACACCAATATGTGTGTGTGTGTATGGAAAGATTTACATAAGTTGATTTCTGGATTATAAAATAGATAAATTAATAAACAACAAAGTCATAGTTAAAGAACAGTGTTCTCTGACAATTAGTTTATAACCTCTAGACATCTCATTACACTCACAAATTATTTAGATGTGATTACTAATTTGTTTAGAAGATCCATAGGGAAAAGTTTCTGTAGTTTCACAAAATGTATAAATTTGACCTCTAAAACCCCATGTTAAGAACTACACTGGGAATTCAAGATAGTGCTTTCAGACAGGTAAGAGAATGCAACATAGCCATCTATGAGTTCAAATATTGTCACAATTTGTCCTCTCCCTTCAATCTTTGAGTTCATTTCCAATACTAATTCTACATTTTCTGAATTCTCTATAACGCTCATGCAGCAATTGCATGACTCACATTTTTTGTTCATGCTAATTTTTAATACTTGTAATGAAAAAAATGTCAATTCTTATAATTATTTTTGAAAATTACTCAGAAATATTGTTATTCCCAAGATTTTTAATGTGGGTATATTTAATAGACTGATTAATTTAATATTCCCCTTTTTAAAAATAAAGTATAAGAAATATTGGTTTTATACATGATAATAAAAGCTTTAAATGAATTGTTTGCCAAAATTTATGTTTGCTTACTGTTTATTAAATTATAGCATATATACACAATATAATATGAATTTTAATATGACCTAAATACATATGGACTGTCCTGATTTTTTAATAACAAAATTCAAAATTTGAAGATTTCATATTTTCTTCATGTCTTTCTAATTGTCAGTTACTTTTGCTCCAGGATCTCTTAAAACATTTACATTCATTTTTGATAACTGTATAGATATAATTAACTTCTAAATTGTTTGATATGGAAATTTCCAAGTAATTAAAGATGTACCTAGCATCATTTGAGTGTGAGTTTTTATACATTTTTATAGTTATGACAAATTTGTTCTACATTTAATTAAAATCTGTTTAGAGTTTTAAAACAATCTTCCAGTACTCAGTAATAGAGTAACTCTGACAAAGATATTTGGTTTCCCTAGGACCTCTTCAATCTATAAAAAAAGAAACATATCTATCCTTTTAGAAATAAAATATTTATGTTATGCAGTTTTTTTTTTTAAGATTTCAGCATGAGAAGATAAACGAATAACATGGAAACAAAGCATTTGTTGTATTTTCCTTTTAAATGCAATATTTTTCAAACATGAAAGTTATTTTGGGCTAAAACGACAATCAACATTTAAGTGAGTAGAACAAATTAAATATACTGTTTTCACAGAAAACTGTAAGGCATTTTCTGCATACTGCTTATTCATAGATTACACAATTATGTCCAATATGCTTACTATGAAGGGTCATGTTTGTAATTTCTTTTTATTCAGTCAATGATGGTGATCATAGTATTCAACAAAACTAATGTCTACTCCTGTATATTTTAATGTATGAGATATTGGATGTTTTTCCATATATATTCTATGATTTTAGAACATAACTGCAATGATTTTTTTTATATTAGATTTCCAAAATAAACAAAAAGATGTGTACATAATATGCAAAAGATTTCAAATCATATCAAATTATCCGTGAAATTTATTTAACCTTTATTTCATTTTATATTCATAATGTTGTTTACCATAGTAAAAATATGTGGAATATTAAGTATTAATATTTACTATAATAAAACCACACTTCTTTCTGGAGGATTTTGAATTTTCCTCATTAAACCATTCTTACTAATTTGCTCAGACATCTTTATATATTTCTACGTTCTTCACTATAATATGCAAATAATTTTATCAAAATTATCTTATCTTGAAAAGTACCCTTAGAAAAAATTTATAAGATCATATAATTATTTCACATAGATATACTATTTTCTATTAATTAATTAATTTATTTACTTTACATCCTGATTACAGCTCCCCCTCCTCACAGTCCCCCACACACTTAGCCTCTCCCTCACCACTCTTCTCCTTCCCCTTTGAAAATGGTGATGTCCTTCTCTTGGTATCAACACATGATGGCACCTCAAATCACAGCAGGACTAGATACATACTTTCCCACTGAGGCTATACAGGGCAGTCCATTTAGGAAAACAGGATCTACAGTCCAATGGAGTCAGGGAAAGCCTCTGCTCTAGTTCTTGGGAGACCCACATGAAGACGGAGCTGTCCATCTGCTACATATGTGCGGGGTTTGGGGGTGCCTAGGTTCACCTCTTGTGTGCTCTTTGGTGATTCAGTATCTGGGAGTCCCCAAGCACCAAAAGTAGTTGATTCTGGTGGTATTGTGGGGTCTTTATCCCCTCTAGGTTGCTTAACCCTTTCCCCAACTCTTGCACAAGACTTCTAGAGCTTAGTCTAATGTTTGGTTGTAGGTTTCAACATCTGTTTTAGTCAGCTGCTGGGTAGAGCATCTCAAATGACAGTTATGCTAGGCTCCTGTCTTTAAACCCAGTTTGAAAGACAGGATATAAATATACACTAAGATATATATATATATATACACTTAGATATAAATATACACTAAGGCTCTGAGGTAATTGAAGGAGGAAGACAGACCTGTGATGCACCTCTATTGATTCTCTGAGGAGAGTTCAGCACATCCTCCCCAAATTGTCAGGGGTGGGTATTTCATTCATTAATGTCTGTCTCACACAGGGCTCCTATGTATCCAGGCTATCAGGAAAAAATATAGCTGTCAACAGTGTGTGGATATGTCATATTGTGACAAAAGTTTGATGAACTAAGAGGCATCAAAATCTCATGGTGTATCCTTGTATCCATTACCTGTATAGTCGCAGTAGTAGTTGTTTCGTCCATCCATAATGATTACAAAATCACCAAGAATCAATCCGTGAAATCCAGTGTTACTCGTGACCCAGGGGAGACGATGCCTTAAATAAGTCCACTGAACAACAAGACGCTTGACCTAATTACTTATCTACTTATCATTCCAGATCAGTAAAAGAATTCAGTACTGTCCAATGGGATATATACAAACAATTGTGAACAGAACCACTTTATTGTAAGTTTAACTCCTGATTAAAAATTGAAAAAAAAAGTTTATGCATGTGAATCTTGAATGTTATTTGAGGCAGTATACATGTAATACAGCATAAAACCCTTCTTCCTTTATCCAATACATATACAGGCACATCTGTTTGGGATACATGATAAAGAGATTTCAATGAAGTATCTAAAATTTACCTTTGTATACACTATGTTTAAATGCATCAGAGATATATGTGAATATATTCTCTTTGGTTTCTTGATATAGTATGTGATTTTTCTGTAATATTGAACTTACATGTCTATTCAATCTATTCAATATATTTTATAGCTTAACACTTTTATATGCTTTATCTGTAAGCATAAAAAGTTCCTGATTCAGTTCTAAAGTAGAGCTGATACATTTTAATTGTTCTTAGCTATTCTTATAGCACACGAAGTATATGAATTCGTATGTATTACTAAATTAAATAATTACATGTCATTATGAATTTGAATAACAGGAATGATTAATGAAAACTCTAAAGAAATGCAAGAAATAGTGGCAGTCAAAGTTTTGAAACCACAAAAGTTATTTTAATATGCATGACAATAAATATATATCTATGATCTCTATTTTAAGCTATGTTTTTACCTACCATCTACCTTTCTTTCATCTATCTGAGATTGTGAATCATGAAATTAGTTAAACATTACACCAAATATTAGGAGCAAGTTTGTTATTCATGTGTATTAAATATATAATTTAAATATTGGTTATTGAAAGAATTAGATATATGTTATCTATCATAGCAGTTTTAACAAATAATTTAACTCTACAGGTGATGCTTATTTCTCTAATCAGAACAGACTTTCTCAAAAACTAGGATGGAGAACCACAATCACACAGTGGTAACTGAATTCATCTTGATGGGCATCACTGACCACCCTGAGCTGCACCCCTCATTGTTTAGTTTATTCCTTCTCATCTATTTGATATCACTGGTGGGAAACTTGGGCATGATTGTCCTTACCATGGTGGACTCCAGGCTACAAACACCCATGTATTTCTTCCTCAGACATCTAGCTACTGCAGACCTTGGTTTTTCAACAGCTGTGGGACCCAAAATGTTAACAAATTTTATTGTTGATCAAAATAGAATATCCTTTAACCTCTGTGCTACACAGTTAACCTTCTTTCTTTTGTTCATTGCTTGTGAACTTTTTATTCTGTCTGCAATGTCCTATGACCGCTATGTGGCCATCTGTAAGCCTCTGTTCTATATGATCATCATGTCAAAAAAAGTATGCTGGGTTCTCATAGTAATCCCTTATATTTACTGTACTATTGTGGCTCTTCTAATCACAATTAAGATTTTCACTTTGTCTTTCTGTGGCTCCAATGTCATCAGTCATTTTTACTGTGACAGTCTTCCTTTATTATCTTTGGTCTGCTCAAATACACAAGAAATTGAAATTATAATGTTGTTCTTATCTGCTTTTAATTTGATTTCTTCTCTTCTGCTTGTTCTTGTGTCTTACCTGCTCATCCTCATAGCCATTCTGAGGATGCACTCTGCTGAGGGAAGGCGCAAGGCTTTCTCCACCTGTGGGTCCCACTTCACAGTGGTCACTGTCTTCTATGGAACTTTAATATTTATGTATATGCAGCCCAAATCCAGTCATTCTTTAGACACTGATAAATTAGCTTCAGTCTTTTACACCATGGTTATACCCATGTTGAATCCCTTGATCTATAGCTTGAGGAACAAAGATGTAAAAAATGCTCTTCACAGGACAGGGAAAAAAGTACACAGTGTTTGCTTTTGAAATCTACACAGGATTCAATTCCTTCACTCTTTATTATCCATAAAAATGTTTAGCAAGTACAAAGGATCAACAGAATTGAATGTTATCATTATTCCTGGTAGTCAAACATATAATAGCTTTACAAGAATTTATGAATAAAATAACAAATCATACCTCTTTTACTGAGTAGGCTTGGATTGTAATGGGAAATATATGGTCACATATAATACTAGCAAAGTGTAAAAAGATCACAAGATTCACTGCTATAGTTCTGTACTCTTTAAATAGGACAGGAGCTGTAGAGTGGGGCTTAAATGGTATTGCATACCTGACTCATTATATTTTCTAATGTGTTGCATCATGTATGTCAACATCTTCACTCCTTTTAAAATTCATTCATTTCTATAAGTTGTGTGAAATCTCAGTTGATCACAGTGAGAGAAAACTGCATTCTCTGCTTTGTTAATAAATCACCATAGACCTTGCTTAAATGTCCCACCACATGAACCTTACCCATCACATCAACCTTACCTACATCCATGACGTCCATGGTGCTGGTTAATTTGGAGTATTTTATCACTCAAACAATTTGTAGTTTCTTCATAGAGTCTATTTTTTTTTCAATTTATTGTATATACACCTTTGAGTGAATGCACCACTTTAGATAGATGATTAAGCTTGGCTACAAAAAATTGTATAAATGTTTCTTTCATTTATCTTTTATTGGCCAAATCTATATATTTTAATTTCCCTTCTTCTTTGTATGTCATGGGACTCTGTAAATTAAAAAATAAAAATGGTCGAAAAGCCATGTTGTCTCTACTCTTTCACATAAAGCCTGAGTGTATTAAGTAGATTTCTTTTGAAATCTGGTGAAATGATATCCTTTTCTTTTGGCCCATGCAACAGTACTGCCTAGCACAGTACTGGTTTCAATGCAGTCTTTGGTTGTATCAATTTGATAAGCAAGCGTAATGTCACAAATAGAAGTAGGCTTTACTTCAAGACAAAGTACAGAAATATATGTACAGAAATAAATATTCATATATTGTGATAATACCTCATATGCATCCTTCCTAATCCCTCAAGGGTTACAAAAGTGCTTCCTCTTTAAGTTTCATACCATTTTATGTGCATATATTACCAAATATATCTCTGCTGTCAATCAATTGCTAAATAAGTGTTCTGTGAAATAATAAAACTAAAGGTAGAGTAACACGAGAATCTTCTAAAGAAGACTTATAAAGTTGATGATTACACAATTGAATTCACTAGAATAAAAATTGTACAGTTAAGTGCTAAATATATATACGATTTATACTTTGAAAATTGTTCAGTTTCTATTTGAATTTATTTAAATTTAATTATTGCCTCCTTACTGCTTTCCATCCTATACCTCCTCACCCTGCTCCCATCTCCAAGAGCATGTCCCCACACACACAACCCGACTCCCAAGGAATCCTACTCTCTGGGGCCTCATGTCTCTCAAGAGTTAGGTGCATCTTCTCTCAATGAGGCCAGACCAGGCAGTCCTCTGCTGTATATGTGTCAAGGACCTAATATCAGCTGGTGTATGCTGCCTTGTGGGTAGCTCAGTGTCTGAGAGTTCTCAGGGGTCCAGGTCAGTTGAGACTGCTAGTCTTCCCATGGGGCTACCCTCCTCCTTAGCCTCTTCCAGCTTTCCCATAATTCAACCACAAGGGTCCCTGGCTTCTATCCATTGGTCTGGTGTTAGTATCTGCATTGGGCCTCTCAGAGGGCAGCCATGCTAGGGTCGCACAAGAACACCACAGCATCAGTAATAGTGTCTGAGCCCCAGGCCTGCCCTTGAGCTAGATCCCAATTTGGGCCTGCCACTGAAACTCCTTTTTCTCATGCTCATCTCCATTTTTGTCCCTGAAGTTCAGGGACAAGACAATACTGGGTCAGAGTTTTTGACTGTGAGATGGCAACCCCATCCCTCCACTTGATATTCTGTCCTTCCACTGAAGGTGGACTCTACAAGTTCTGCCTTACCACTGTAAAAAATTTCATCCAAGATCTCTCCCTTTGAGTCTTGAGATTCTCTGACTTCCCAGGTCTCTGGTACATTCTGGAGGGATCCCCTAGCTCCTATCTTTTGAGGTTGCCTATTTTGATTCTTTATGCTGGCTTCATTCCTGTCCATTCCCCAATATCTGATCAAGTTCCTCCTTCCACTGTCTTTCCCCTCCTCTACCTATGTCCCTCCATCCCTCTGTCCCAGTGACTGCTTTCTTCTCCATCCCAAGTGGGATTGAGGCATCCTTACTTGGGTCCTTCAGATTGTTAACATTCTTGAGTCCTGTGGGTTGTGTCCTGTGTATTCTATATTTTTTAGCTAATATTCACTTATTAATGAGTATATACCATGCATGTCCTTTTGGGTGAGTTACTTCACTCAGGATGATATTTTTTAGTTCCATCCATTTGCCTGCAAAACTAATGATGTCCTCATTCTTAATAGATAAGTAGTATTCCGTTATGTAAATGAACCACATTTTCTGTATCCATTCTTCCATTGTGAGACATCTGAGTTGTTTCCAGCTTCTGGCTATCACAGATAAGGAATACGAAAGCCTTTAGCATCTAAGTCTTAAACATGACTCAAGACCACAATGAAGAATTAATTTCACTCTTTATGTGCTGGTTAAGTCTTTACTGTGTAAAATGATTCACTTTTATAGTAAACAATAAAAGCCACAGATAGAGGAAACATGAATTTCTGTTTTCTTAAAAATGATAAAACAAATGGGAGTGGTGGAGCATGAATTTAGCCATAGTACTCATAAAGCAGAGGCAGGAGGATCTCTGTGATGTTAAGCCTATTCTGATATACATAATGAGAACAGAACAGCCCAGGGCTATATATAAAGATTTCCCTGTTATTTATTTTGATCATTTCAAAAATAAAAGCAAAGGCAAAATGAATTTTATCTATGTGTGTATAAATCTAATTATGTACAGTTTGAAGGTTTTATATATAAATATGCTACATACATAATATATATAATAAAACAATCATTCATATGTGTGTATGTGTGTATGTGTGTGTGTGTGTGTGTGTGTGTATGTATGAGAGAGAGAGAGTCAGTCTTGCAATATTACTAGAACCTGAATGTAACATAATTTGAGGTTGAATATTGTCTGTGATATACATTTGATATGGGAAGAGAACTACAGTTCAAACATTAGATTAAAGGAGCAGTTCACATCCCATTTGTAGAAACCAAGTATTTCTGGCAAAAAATTATGTTATTCTCTTTATAAAACTCTCATTGGTTGAGAACCAAATATTCACGTCTGTTTCTTTGTTTATTGAAAGCCATATATGTTTGTATATGTGTGTGTAAGGAAATGAATAGAAGTGTATATAAACAATTCTTAGTACATTTATTTCAAAAAATAATTTTACATGTTTGGACACATTATATTTAATCTACTTTTAATAAAGATCCAAAACATGACAACATTTGAAATCTCTTGACTGTGCTACAGTCTCTATTCACAACAGATATTTTTAGAATAAACTCAGATGTAGAGCAAAATCCTCACAGTAGTGACTGAGTTAATTCTGGGTGGTATCACTGAGCACTCTGAACTGCAGGCCCCACCGTTCAGACTGTTTCTCATAATCTATCTGATCTCACTGATAGGCAACTTGGGCATGATCATCCTTACCATAGTGTAATCTAGGCTGCAAACAGCCATGTACTTCTTTCTTAGACACCTAGCTGTCAAATCTTGGTCCTTCAACTGCTATTGAACCTAAAAGTTTAGCAAATTTTGTTGTCAGTATAAATACAATATTGTTTCACCTTTGTGCTACATAATTAGCCTTCTTCCTTCTGTTCATTTCTTGTGTACTATTTATTCTGTGTTATCTTATGACCACTATTTAGCTGTCTGTAGCCCTCTGCTCTACAATGTCATCATGTCACAAATTATATGTTAGATACTGGTGTCAATCTCATATCTTTATGGTATATTTATTTCTCTCATAGCCAGCATAAATATTTTCTCTTCATCCCTCTGTGGCTACAATGACATCTGTCATTTCTACTGTGATGGTCTTCCCTTGATATCTCTGCTCTGCACAAATACAGATAAAGTCAAACTGATAATTTCAATTATGTCTGCTATTAACTTGACTTCCTCTCTTCTGGTCATCCTTGTCTCCTATCTGCTCATCTTCAGAGACATTCTATTTATTTATTTATTTTATTTAAAATTCCAGATTTTATTCCTCTCCAGGTCCACCCTCTGACTGTTTCACATCTCATACCTCCTCCTTACCCCATCCCTGTCTCCATGAGGATGTCCCCACCTTCCACCCACACCCCTACCCCACCAGACCTCTAAACTTCCTGGAGCCTCTAGTTCTTGAGGGTTATGTGCATCTTCTCTGACTAAACCTAAATCCGGCAATCCTCTGCTGTAAAAGTGTTGGGAGCCTCATATCATCTGGTGTATGCTTCCTGGTTGGTGTTCCAGTATCTGAGAGATCTCCAGGGTCCAGGTTAATTGAGACAGCTGGTCCTCCCACAGGGACACCCTCCTCCCTAGCCTCTTCCACCTTTCCCTAATTCAACCACAGGGGTCAGCAGCTTCTGTCCATTGGTTAGGTGCAAATATCTGCATCTGACTGTTTCATCTGCTTGTTGGGTCTTTCAGAGTAGTCAAGATAGGTCCCTTTTTTGTGACCATTCCATAGCTTCCATAATAGTGTCAGGTCTTTGGGCCTCCCCTTGAGCTAGATCCCACTTGTCATCCTGCGTGAGGTAACTCAGACCCAAAAGGACATGCATGGTATGTACTTACTAATAAGTGGATATTTGCAAAAAACAAAACAAAACAAAACAAAGCAACAACAACAAAAAAGTGCCAAATACCCATGATACAGCCCACAGATCTTAAAAAGATCAACAAGCTGAAGGGTCAAAGTGAGGATATCTCAGTCCCACTTGGGAGGGAGAAGAAACCAACCACAAGGGGGGAGGGAGGGACTTGGGAGAGAAAGAGGGGATAGAAAGGAGAACATGATCAAATATTGGGTGGGGGAAAACCAGTGAAATCCCTGAGGACCAGCAGAAAGAAGGGAAACATGCAACCTTGGGAGGCAGGAGGTTAGGGGGACCTTACAGACTGTACCGGAGACCTGTGAGGTGAGAGACTCTCAGGCTTCAAAGTGAGGGACCTTAGTTGAGATGACTCAGAGCCTTTCTAAGAATGAACTCTACTGAGGGAAGGCAAAAGCCTTTCTTCAACTATGAGTCCCACCTGACAGTGGCGACCATCTTTTAGGGGACTTTGATATTTTTGTTTGTACAACCTAAGAGGAGTCGCTCCTTTGACACTGACAAATTGGCTTCCATCTTTTATGTCTTAATCATCTCTATGTTAAATCCTTTGATCTACAGCTTAAGAAACAAAGGAGTAAAAATGCTTTTAAAAAGAGAAGAAAAACGATGACTTCTCATAGAAGTCACAGTTTGTTAAATGTTGTCTTACTTCACAATAAATACGTATGTCTGCTTCATAATTTCAGTGAAGGAACTAGGAAAGAATTATTCTCTAAAAGAGAGACAGAGTGTGACAAAAATTTTAAATGTGAAGTATAACAGAAAAAAACCTCTTTTAAAATATGTAGAACTGAGAAGGTAACAATATGTTTATTGATTTAAGTGTTGGCTAAATAGATTATTTGAAAAATAAAAAGCCTAGAAACATTAATAAAGGAATGAGTTTTGGTATTACTTGAAGATTATTTTATGGTTTTGATATAAAGCTAATCTAATAGCTGAATAGATAATAGATGAAATATAATAAAGAAATAACTTTTGCTATTGGTTAAAAATATGCAGTTTTGATATAAAAACCAATCTTACTAAGGAGATAAAACAAAATATAACTTTAAAATGTCTGTGTCAAAGAAAATTATTATCAAATAAGGAAACTTATAACAAGAACTATGAAAATTTAAAGTTTAAATTGTATATGAATAATAAACTTTGTCATTCCTGCCCTGAGAGATTGAGCCAGGGCACTGTGTATTCTTGGTCAATGAACAATATCTCTGGGTCTATAAACATATGATATGAGATTCAAATATACAGCATGTAATTAGCTATTAGAAGTTAATGAAAAAAATAATTTCAAAATTTGCCCATTATTTGGACACTATCTTGTTTTAATGGATAATTTGCCAAACCACATGTGAAAAGCAATTCACCATCACAGATACGCTTGGTATTGGTACTATTCTCTAAAGTGTTTTAAGTACTGCTCAGAATATTTTTCTCTCAGAGAATGTCAACAAAAAAGTCTTTATTTCTGAAGGATTGTTTGTTTTGTGTTTGTTTTTGTCATTTTGTTTTGTTTTGTTTTCTTAGGTTTTTACCATCACTCACATTTTGCTTTTCTTAATTTTTAACAAGATAAATGTGGCATAATCCTTTGGGACATGTTCTTTAGGTTTTATCACTGACTGTTAAGTGGATATAAACAAGGTGAAATAGGAGTATAAAATGTGTTCAAAGTTGCATGCTTTGTTTCTTGAGTTAGAGTGAACAGCAGACTATCTTGAGAATTTTGGGTGGCTGTAATCTAAAATTTCAAGATTAGTTTTTCTATTTTTTGTTAAGTTATTTTATGTAATAAACATAGTGACTATTTACTGTGTTATGCAAATTACATGCATTTTTCAAATTCTGATATACTCACAGTAATGCTTTGGGGTTAAAACCAAGGTTTAATTGTAAGAAACAAAAGCCTAACCTCAGAGCCTGCAATATTGCAAAGCAGTTGTATTTAAAAAGTTTGTGAATTTTCTGAGTAATGACTATACTTCAAAATAAGGACACTCATGAATGCATAGAAAATTGAGAAGTGACTTTCTATTTGATGTGTTGAACCAGCTACATATTAAATTTTAATGTAAAGACAATACAGTGAATAAGCCTTTAAATTTTGAAACCAGCAGGGTATCGGTAGTCCCTCAGGACATATGTCCCTGTAGAGTAATGACTCTCCCTATTCAGTAATCATTAGTTAACATCAATAGCTTTCAGCTAGTATTGGGACTTTCTCATCCCTCCCTCCTCAATGCTTAAAATTTTGTCTTTCCTGACCTCACAGAGTTTTATACATGTTGTCACAATCACATTCGGTTCAAGTGTACAACAGCCCTGTTTTACCTCAAAATCACATTTTACCTATTATCATCCACTGATCCTGATGCTTAAACCCTCCTCATATCAGTACCACTCTGAAGTAAGAACCTTTTTGCAAAAATGGTATGATGACTATGTCATATTAAGGGTTGAGTAATTTTTATGTCTTTTGTTTTCTATACCCTGCGGAGTTGTGAGTCTCTGTTAATGACTGTTTACTGCAAAACAACAACATAAACAAAGCTTGCTTCTGTGATGAGTATAGAGAGACATACTTATCTATGGGTAAACTATTAAATATTTAGAGTTTCATTGAGACATGTTCTTTTATCAGATTAGTTATAGTTGACTCTTCTGGAAGATCTATAACCTAACTGTCCTCAGATTCTTGGGTGCTTAAATGGTGGAAGATATGATATCTGTCTTGCAATAGGTAGTTTTCTCCTTTGGCTATATGGGATACAAAGGAAAAAATCAGGTCTTTAGGACTGACAACAAGAACCTTTATTAGATGAACCATCTCTGGAACACATAATTATAATTCATTAAGAGAAATGGAGTTTGCATCTCACACTAGATTTGAAAGAATTACTAGAGAATAAGAAGACATTTAATAAGTTTCAGGATAATGACAAAATTTCATTATGTTTTTACTGTATCTCACTAAATCATCAATGACAATTCTTTATAAAACAAAATTCAAGTGCTTGTCTTCCTTACTGAAAAGAATGACATCCTACATACCTTATGTTTTGTTTTCCTAACTTTTTATCACTTTAGAAAAATGGGAAATAAAAACAACAGAAGAGGTCAGAATATGTGTGTGTGTGTGCACATGTGTGTGTTTGTGTGTGTATTTTATCTAATTATCTAATGTTTTCTCATGTTTAATATATGAAAATTATACTTTTTATGAAAGTGCCACAGCATTAATAAAGAATATAGATAACATATTAGAAACCATATTTTTCAAATTTTATTTTATGTCCACAAATGTACACATAAAATGAAATAATCTTTAAATAAAATGTTAAAAAGTAGATTTTATTGCCTTTTAGAGACTAATATGTTCACCGCTTTCACTACTATGTACTAGTACTATGTACTATTATTTCTTTTTCTCTGTTGCAACAACATTGACAAGTACTTTTCAATATTTTGACCTGCTGTTTTCTTAAATTTTTTATCATAATGTTTATTAGATTCTCAGAAGTACTATCTCTGTGTACAAGGTTTTTTGCACTGCATTCTGTATCATACTAGGAAAATGATCTTGTGCTAGAAGAACAGGAGGATGTTTTGTCACACCCAATTCATTGTAAATGCCTTCTTACATTTGCTTTTTTGCTGTGATGTTTGTATACCACATCCAAACACATAAAATAAGAAATAGTGATACTGATAATAATCTCTTTAAAACATATATTATCTTGTAAACATATTACCTTCTTAACAGAGAAACTTGACAGTTCAAAATGTAAGCCAAATTTAACAACGTATTCTTCCCTTAAATTTAAATATGCTCACTCATATTTTCCTATAACAGTTCATATCTCTAGAATGTATCTAATTATTTGTGTAAATATGTGATCTAATAATAATAATTCTATGTCAGTTAAAGGTTAATTTGTATGACAGACACATACTAAATTTTTAATCATTATATTGTAAAAGAAATGAGTCATTGAACCTTGAAACTAGTAAAATATCTACTAGGTAATTTTAAAGTCTGAATATTTAATGAACTAGAATAATTCACAGTTCAAATGGGTTGCTGTTACATGATATGAGGGGTAGGAAATACCTCCGAGACTGCAAAACCTAATATCGGTAGATACTGAATAATATTAATTTGTAACAAAAATCTAGTTTAGAGCCATTCTTGTATGTCTTTTTCTATTTCAATTTTTAAGTCATATACAGGTGTGTTATATATGTATATTCAGGATCAAATTTTACATTTTGAAAAAATAAGATTTATATTATTTATAATAGTTTATAAAATATCCTCCAAGTAGTAGTAGGTAAACTTGGTATAGGTTGATTATATAATACTGCATTTAGAAAATTTGTCTGATAAACTAAAATGAAGAACCATAACTCACAGTGGTGACTGAATTCACCCTGCTGGGCACTGCAAATCACCGTAAGCTACGGGTATTAATTTTTGCATTGTTTCTTATCATCTATCAGATCTCCATGATGATCAGCTTGGCCATGACCCTGATACCGTAGAAGACTCCAAGCTGCAGACACCCTTGTATTTCCTTCTCAGATATATAGCTACTACAGCTCTTGTTAATTCAACAGCTGCTGGAACCAAAATGTTAGAAATATTATTGTAGATCAAAACCCACTATCTTTTAGTCTTTATGACTTTTGGATTTAACCTTAGATCATTTGTTCATTGCTTGTGAGATTTTTTTTTTCTGTTTTCAAAGCTCTAGGACCACTATGTAGACACTGGAAGACTCTGTTTTTATGATCTTCATGTCAGGATTACATTGGTTACTGGTGGCAGTCCTTATCCTTTCAACACAATTGTGAGTATCTTATTCAGGGTTAAGATTTTCACTTTCTCTTTCTGTGTATAAAAAGGCATCATTCATTTCTACTGTAAGAATCTTAATTTGACATCTTTTGTCTGCCCAAATATACAGAAGATAAAAGTGACAATGTTGATCTCTTTAAATGTAAATTTTATTTCCTCTATTCCAGCTTCGTGTATCACATATAATAGGAAATTTATCATTTTTTATCCTAGCATTATTGAGGATTATTTCACTCAGCTTGGTGTTGTACACATTCATCCCTGGTATCATAACTTGCATCTCAATAGTTAAATAGTACTCTATTTTTTATGAGATATCTTACTTGTTCATTCACTCATGAGTAAATATTCTATTTCTTTTATATCCTGACAATTATACATTATGTAACAATAAGCAAGAGAGTAAAATTTACCTTTGAGAATTTAGCTGCACTACTTTGGATAAGTACTTGTAAGTGGGAATACTGACCTAAACAACAAGTAACTAAATCATAGCTGAAAACAAATTGATCCTGAGAGTTTATGATGTTTAGGCAATACGTCATTAGCCCTTCAAAAGTTTGCTGGCAATTAATAATTTCTTGATGTCTCCTCAGGGAGAGTCTCTCTGGTTTAAAAATGTGCAAAAGTAGATCCCAGAAACCAGAGCTAAGAGCCATAGTGGGAAATGAAGGCAGGAATTTCACAGCAGGTAATAACGTGTCACACAAAGTCCTGTTGTTTATGCCTAAGGAAATGTGGACATTATTTGCTAGAATTTCACCATCTGAAGATGCTTATTTGTGTTTCAGTGCCATTCTTTCTAATATTGCAAGACACCTGAGTAGCAATAATATCTCTTTTTCCTTTTGTCTTGCTAGATTTTGAACATTTTTACTTTTCTTTCTCTTTCTCTCTCTCTCTCTCTCTCTCTCTCTCTCTCTCTCTCTCTCCACACACACACACACACTCACACACACACACATACACACACACACACACACACTCGATTTTATTACCTGTGGAGAGCCTAGATGAGAAGACATCTATAGTAAACAAACTGACTTGATGTCATTTAAAGAATGGAATTTGAGAACAAAAGTATTAGTTTAATAATACTTTCTTACCAATAATAAATTATGTCTGTTCCTTGGTTTACTAAAAATACCTTACAAAAATTATCATAAACTCCTATCATTCAAGCATCTGACACAAAGGAAAAACTATTCAATGGATGAGAAAGAGAAAGAGAGAGAGAGAGAGAGAGAGAGAGAGAGAGAGACAGAGAGACAGAGAGACAGAGAGACAAAAAGATAAATAGAGACAGAGAGAGACAGAGAGAGGGAGGAATTAGAATTAGAACAACACATGACAAAAATATATTCAGGAAAATATCACAGTATCTATTATGTTAAAGAGACTTAAATAATTGAAATGTTAACAAGTGATTTTTGTAGAGGAAAAGTGTAGATGTGATTACTTTTAAATCTTTTAAATTTTTTACATTAATAAATCATATGTAAGTGCACATGTGCAGAAGTGAGAAGACAAGTTCACGAGTCAGTTCTCCATGTCCATCCTTATGTCCTCTTGCTCAAATTAAAGTCCCAATACTTAGTGGTTTTACCTGAGGAAAGATCTCTCTGAGCCATTGCCTGATCCTTTGATAAAAGAATTCTTTCCTTCACAATGGGTGTGAAAACCATTACTTGAGAGCCAAGAGAAACTGAAAATATCTTTATGACAATGGAAATCTTCTTTTTGTACTAACTACAAATAATTTTCTGAGAATAAAATTTTGAAAAATAGCATTCAAGTGTCAGTGGACAAAATAATTTATACTAAAGAATGTTCTTCTTTTCCTTGAATCCTAAATCTCTTCAGAGGAAAGCTTTCTTGTCTGTCCTAACATATAAGAAAATGGACATTAAGCATACTTAATTTTTGATCTTTATATCATTGCAAATTAAACCAATGCAAAAACAAGCAAGACTGGGTGATTTTCAGTTATGCAACAATTAATAATTTTGCATGCTTAATATATGAAGTGTATATATAGAAAATAGAATACTATCAGATAACCATACTTTAAAACAACCTGTTAAGTGAATGAAGTGTCAATTAAATACAATCAGCTGTACACAGAACTGACTGCTGGAAGATTTTGCTCTCATTTACTCAGAGACTGTACTTTCTACCATGGTTACAGGTGTAAATTGTTTTATTTCTGACTTCACTCAGAGAACATCAACAAGTTCACCTTTTATCAAAAGTAAAAGTTGTTTCTCTCCTGTGACTTTTCCTCTGGTATATTGGAATTATTCAGACGTGCCTTATTACATTGAGTTCTATGTCATGTTTGCAAGATGTTCTATATACATTAATATAATTTCATATGTATTAATATACATCCATCTGTATAGCAAAATTCTCACATCCTGAGAATATTAATAAGCTTTGTGTCTAAATTAATCTTTGACTAGATATTAGGTGTTGGAGAATGTTCTACAGATTAAATGTTCAATATTGAATTAAATTGGCTCTTCTTATAGTTAGGAAAAGCAAATATTATTTTAAAGGTGTTATATTATTCTGTAACTAAAACTTCCATTGGGAGAGGACCAAAGATTTATATCTGTATCTTTCCAGCCACATGTCTGCACTCTTTGTGTATTTATATGCATAAGAGTATGTATAAATCTTTGAAATATATTAATTTTTAAAAATAAAAAGTATTTGGAAATATTTTATTGAAGCCACATTGAATAATATGATATTTGAAATATATTCACACTGCAAATGTCTCTACTCAAACCAGGACATTCTATAAACCTGAATGGAGAACCACAACTTTACAGTGGTAACTGAATTCATCCTGATGGGCATCACTGACCGCCCTGAGCTGCAGGCCCCATTGTTTGGACTGTTCCTCATCATATATCTGATCTCTGTGATTGGCAACTTAGGCCTGATCATCCTTACAATGGTGGACTCCAGGCTGCATACACCCATGTACTTTTTTCTAAGACACCTTGCTACTACTGACCTTGGTTATTCAACTGCTATGGGACCAAAAATGTTGCAAAATTTTCTTGTAGATCAAAATACAATATCAATTCATCTTTGTGCTATCCAGTTGTGTTTCTTTAGTATGTTCATTGCTTGTGAAATTTATATACTGTCTGCAATGTCCTATGACCGCTATGTGGCCATCTGTAAGCCTCTGTTCTATATGGTCATCATGTCAAAAAGAGTATGCTGGGTGCTCGTAGTAATCCCTTATATTTACTGTACTATTGTGGCTCTACTAATCACAATTAAGATTTTCACTTTGTCTTTCTGTGGCTCCAATGTCATCAGTCATTTCTACTGTGATAGTCTTCCTTTATTATCTTTGGTCTGCTCAAATACACAGGAAATTGAAATGATATTGTTATACTTATCAGCTTTTAATTTGATTTCTTCTCTTCTACTTGTTCTTGTGTCCTACCTGCTCATCCTCATAGCCATTTTGAGGATGAACTCTGCTGAGGGCAGGCACAAGGCTTTCTCCACCTGTGGGTCCCACTTGACAGTGGTCACTGTCTTCTACGGGACTTTAATATTTATGTATATGCAGCCCAAATCCAATCATTCCTTTGATACTGATAAAGTGGCTTCAGTATTTTACACCATGGTTATACCCATGTTGAATCCTTTGATCTACAGCTTGAGGAATAAAGATGTAAAAGAAGCTCTGCATAGGACACAGAAAAAAAAAACACTGTGTTTTCTTGTGAAATCAACATAGGATATGAGTTACTCACTCTTTGTTTTCCATATAAATGTTTCAAAATTACAAAAGTTCAACAAAATTATTTGTTAACATTATTTCTTGTAGTCAAACATCTAAATCCTGTATATAAATTTATGAGGAAATTAATAGATCTCAACCCCTTTTTCTGAGGAAAGCTGGATTGCATTTCTAATAAAAGAAGATATATGGTCACAGAAAATATTCTTAGAAGAGTGTAAAGATCACAAGATTTGGTAGTATGTCTTTGTTCTTTAGAAAGAACAGAAATTTTAGAACAGGGCTGAAATGGTGATTGTCTATTTGATTCATTAAGTTTTCTTAATGAATGAATGTGTTGCATTTTTATGTAAACATATTCTTTAGCTTTTGAATTCATTCATTTCTATGAATTGTGTAAAAATCTAAATTGATCAAAGTGAGGGGAAACTACGTTCTGATCTTTGCAGGTTATTCATTATAGAACTTGCTTAAATATCTTATCCCCATGAAGGGAATTTAGGATCCTCCCCTTTTTCTTATCATTAACCTTACTTTCATGTCTGATGCCCTGGTGCTTGTTAATTTGTCATATTTTGTCATTCAAACCACCTATAGCTTCCTTGTGTTCTTTTTTCTATGAATGTATCAATTCAGATAAAAACTTAAATTCTGCTAAAAAAAAAAACTTGTATAAATATTTCTTTTATTTGCATTTCTTGGCTTGAAACTTATTTTTATTGCCTGAACTTATTTGTACATTACAAAATTCTCTAAATTAAAATAATAAAAACTGTATAAATGTTCTATTGTTTTTATGTTTGTACATAAAGCCTGAAACTATTAAGTAGATATCTTGTTGTTCTCTGGTGAAAAGATATCCTTTACTTTGGTCCTTGCAACAGTGAGTACAGTAAATAAAAGCATTTGATTGTATCAATGTGATAAGCAAACCTAATGTCACAACTAAAACTGTACTGTATTTGTAACCAAGTGTAGAAATATCTGGAGAGTAATATATATTCATGTATTATGATAGTAGCTTTCTAATCTCACAAGGTTTACAAAAGTACTTCCTATTTAAGTTTCATACTATTTTTTCGCATATTGTAACAAATCAATCTGTGCAACCTATCGATTGATAAATAAGTGTTAGTGGAATAATGAAGAGTGTATAAATATTCACATGGGGATTCAAATAATTGATGATTAAACAATTGATTTTGTTAGAGTAAAATTATAGTTAAATGTTAAGTATGCATAGTTTATGTTTTGAAAATATAAATATATATTTGAAAATATAAACAAACTTGAAGAAAAATCACATGATCATCTCTTTAGATGCTGTAAAAGCCTTTGACAAAATATAACACCCCTTCATGTCAAAAACATTGGAGAAATCAGGAATTTGAGGTCCTTACATAAATATAATAAAAGCAATAAACAGCAAACCAACAGCCAATATCAAATAAAATAGAGTTATATTTGAAGCAATTCCACTAAAATCAGGGATAAGACAAGGCTTCCCACTCTCCTTGTATCTATTCAGTATAATATAATACTTATATTCAATATAAGATCTGGACAGAGCAATCAAACAACAAAAGGAGATCATGAGGATACAAATTGGCAAAGACAACAGCAAAGTATCACTATTTGCAGATGATATGGTAATATACATAATTGACCCCAAAAATTCTATCAGAGAACTTCTATAGCTGATAATCAACTTCAGCAAAGTGGCCCGATATAAAATTAACTCAAACAAATAAGTAGTCATCCTTTATACAACTGATAAACAGGCTGAGAGATATATTAGGGAAACAACACCCTTCACAATAGTCACAAATAATATAAAGTATCTTACGGTAACTCTAACCAAATAAGTGAAAAGAAAGATCTTTAAGGTAAGAACTTCAAGTCTCTCAGGAACGAACTCAATGATGACCTCAGAAAATGGAGAGATCTTCTGTGCTCATGGATTGGTAGGATAAACATAGTAAAAATGGCCATCACACCAAAAGCAATCTACAGATTCAATCCAATACCCATCAAAATTCCAACACAATGTTTCAAAGACATGGAAAAAGAAAATCTCAGTTTCATATGGAAAAGCAAAAATACCCAGGATAGTGAAAATAATTCTTAACAATAAAAGAACTTCTGGGGAATCACCCTCCCTGACCTTAAGCTGTACTATAGAGCAATAGTGATTAAAATACATGGTATTAGTACAGAGAAAGACAGGTTGATCAATGGAATATAATTGAAGACCCAGATATTAAACCACACATTTATGATTGCCTGATCTATGACAAAGAAGCCAAAAATATACAATGAACAAAAGAAAATATCTTCAATAAATGTGGCTCATCTAACTGGCAGTTGGTATGTAGGAGAATCCAAGTGGATTCATGCTTATCTCCTTATACAAAGCCCAAGTCCAAATGGATCAAAGAACTCAACATAAAACCCAATACACTACATCTAATAGAAGAGAAAGTGAGCAAGAGCCTTGAAATCATTGGCACATGAGGAAATTTCCTAAACAGAACTCCAATGGCTCATGCTCTAAGATCAAGAATTGATAAATGGGACCTCATGAAACTGAAAAGTTTCTGTAAGCAAAGGACATAGTCAATAGGAAAAATTAAGCAACCTACAGATTTGGAAAAAATCTCCACTAACCCTGCATGTGTTAGAGGGCTAATGTCCAAAATATATAAAGAACTCAAAAAGCTAACCTCCAAAAAATTCAAATAACCCAAAAGAAAAATGGGGTATAGAACTAAACAGAGAATTTACAACAAAGGACTCTCAAATGGCCAAGAAGCACTTAAAGAAATGTTCAAAGTACTTAGTGATCAGGAAAATGCAAATCAAAACGATGCTGACATTCCACCTGACATCATTTAGAATGGCTAAGATCAAAAACTCAGGTGACAGCACATATTAGAAAGAATGTGGAGAAAGAGGAACAGTCTGGATTGTTGATGAGATTGAAAAGTGGTACAACCACTCTGGAAATCACTCTGGAGGTTCCTCAGAAAATTGGAAATTCATTTACCTGAAGACTCAGCTATTCCACTTCTGGGCACATACTCAAAAGATGCTTCACCATACCACGAGGGCACATGCTCCACTATGTTCATAGCAGCCTTATCTGTGATAGCCAGAACTGGAATCAATCCAGATGTCCCACAACAGATGAATAGATACAGAAAATGTGGTTCATTTAGACAATGGAATACTATTCATCTATTAAGAATGAGAACTTCGTGACTTTTACAATGAAATGAATGGAAGCAGAAAATATAATCCTGAGTGAGGTATCTAAGATCCAAAATTCTATTCACAGTATCTATACACTAATAAGATGATATTGGCCAAAAAAGTACAGAAAACCTAGGATACAATCCACAGAACTCAAGAAGGTTAACAAGTCAATGGGCCCAAGGGGGGATGCTTCAATTCCACTTGGGAGGGAGTAGAAAGCAAAGGATAGAGGGAGGAAGGGAACTGCTTGGGAGAGAGGAGGGAGAGGGGCACGGAAAAGGAAACATGATCAGTTTGGACAGGGCAGGACAGGAGTGAAGCCCTGATGGTTAGCAGAATGAATGGAGATATACAACCACAGGAGGTAGGGTTGGGAGTCCCTCTAGAATGTACTAGAAACCTGGGATAATCTCAAGAATCAAAGGAAGGTACCTCAGATTAAATGCCCAACAGTGGGGAGAGGGAACTTGCAGAGTCCAACTTCAGTAGTAAGATAGGCCATCAAGTGGAGGGATACGGTTGCGTACCACAGTCAAAAAGTCTGACTCAGTATTCCTGTCTAAAAGAATTACAGGGACAAAAATGGAGAAGAGCCTGAGGAAAAGGAGATCCAGTGACCAGCTTAAATTGGGACCCATCTCAAGTGGAGGCTCCAAGGCCTTACACTATTACTTGTGCTATGATGTACTTACAGACAGGAGCCTAGCATAGCTGCCCTCTGAAAGGCCCAACAAGCAGACTGAGACAGAACAAGATACTTACACCCAACCAATGGTCTGAAGTCTCCGAACCTAGTGGTTGAATTAAGGAAAGGCTTGAAGAGGTTGAGGAGGAGGGCAACAACATAGGAAGACCAGCAGTCTCAACAAACCTGGAACTCCAAGACCTCTCAGACTCTGAGCCACCAACCAGGCAGCATATACCAGCTGGTCTGAGGCCCCAGACATATATACAGCAGAGGACTGCCTGCTCTGGCTTCAATGAGACAAGAGGCACCTAACCCTTGAGTGTCTTGAGGCCCCATGGAATGGTGAGGCCTGGCAGGGTGTGGGAGTGGTATGGGGACATCCTCTTAAAGACAAGAGAAGAAGAATGGGATGAGGAACTGTCGGAGGGCAGAACAGGAGGGGTATAACGACTGGACTCTATAAAAAGATTAAATATAATAATAATAATAATAATAATAATAATAATAACAACAACAACAACAACAACAAATAGAAGTAAAACAACAAAAAGAAAATAGTCTAATTTATTATTAGTAGAAAATTTAACATGAAAAAGTAAAATGACACTTAGTCATTAATAGTTATAAAGGAATACAATGTTTAAATTATTGTAATTTCATCATATTTCATTACTATGAATTAACTTCAGTGAATAGAGATAAATTAATTTGAGAGAAATATAAAAATTGCTAACATCCACATTTAGAAGTACCCTCAGAAATGAATGTAACTCAATAACTCCTTTCAATATAAATAATATCACATCATATAAGTGTGATGATGTTTAAACTTAACCGTATTAATCATTTTGATATTTTGCATTTTAGTATAATTTAATTCATTAATATTTCAAAATGTTCTATATAAAATGTTTTTATACAATTTTTATAAACAATGAATTAGAATTGGATAAAACACTAGGAAAATTTGTTTCATTGAATTCGGTATACTTTTTAAATGTTATTCAAAATATAAAATACAAGTTGAAAGAAGAAACAAAGTAATATAGAGAAATCTTGAGCACCTATGAAAACATAAAATGAGTAGAGGATAAGCCACAGTGGTGATGTAATCAGTTTTCATTTCTGGAGATTATAATATTTGGAGTAAAAGATAGGTAAGAAGGTTCAGCTTTTAAATGAACTCGATACAATCGACAACATGAGTTTAATAACCAAGACTCACCAAAGGTGGAAGGAAGAACCTGATTCCTAAAAGCTGTGCTTTGACATTTCTATATCCAGAGAGACACATAAACACAAACAGTAATGCTAGATAAATCAAAATATTTGCAAAATATTGGTAAAAGTAATTAGAGGGCATGAGAGATAGATTAGTGATTGAAGTGCATAATGCTCTTCCTTGGATCTAAGTACAGTTTCAAGTACCCACGTCAGATTGCTTACAACTGCTTGTAATTCCAGTTTATTAGGATCAAATGCCGTTCTCTGCCTCTGCAGACACCTGTATATAGATGCACATATCTGCATACAGATACATACATATAATTAAAAAGAATAACAAAGTAAAGTTTAAATTTTTGGTTGTGTGAGTAGTTGTCCAACATATAATGTATTCCACAATTTTGTTGTGTGCTTTTATTTCATAACAGTTTGGTAGATTTTGTTGTTGTTGTTGTTGTTTTTGCTGTTGTTTCATTTAAAGTGTGGTTTTATATTTTTATTGGATTTGTTTTATATATTTTGGGGTTTTTGTTTGTCTTTGAGAAATAAGTTAAAGTTTGGTGGCTGGAGAGGGGAATGGAAACTGGAAGAACTGGGGGAACAGATGAAGATATTTAAACTTAAAATTGTTTCAATAATGTAAGTACAATGAAAAGTAAAAAACAAAAACATCTTAAAATATAATTATGATTTGGAAATGAGAAATGAAAACTTAACCAATAAAATAACTCTACCTCTACCAAATTAAGTGTAGATGACTTGATGGGATGGATTTATTAAATGGTATTTAAAAAGAAATAATTTAGTATTGTAAACTTTTCTGCCAAACTAAAATTGTTCCCAAATTTCAGAGGACTTAAACAAGTTTGTACATGACACAACTATACATACTGTAAAGCAAATAGTTTTTATGTCTTATAGACCTTTGTTTGCTTTTTGAGCAGAATAGTAGATCTATGTCATTCTATCCATATATTTAAAATTAAGTATCTAGGCCTTATTCTGTGATTATAACAATTGGATATTCTTCCCAGTGAGAGTCTCAGCACTTCCATCTCCTTCAAATTAGAATGTTGTACAGAGATACACCACAAAAGAAACAAATAATGAATAACTTGATATAATCATTACATCTACCTGCTAACATAAACATGCAGGTGAAGTGTGAACAGCATTCATGTTTCACCTTTGTGAAAAGATGAGTGGGGAATTGCTAATGAGCTCGCCATTTGTCTTCCTTTCCCTCTGGAATCAAGCATTTACTTTAAAAGGCAATTTCTTATGTTTAGGGACTTCAATGAGCTAATCTTTTGGGACAGAAATGTGTAAAACTGTTCAGTTATCTTCATAGGGTCATCATATTGATTATAGGTCCTGGTAGATTATTCTTACTGGTAGGTTGTGTGACATATTTCACTTATTCATTGGTCTAAATTCAGAGTCCAATTGTCTGTCAAAACTTTCAACCTTTTGATCAACACTGAAATTTTTTCCTAGAAACTCATGCTTCTCATGTAAAAGTACTAGATCTGAGAGAGATTAATTACTTTTATCCAGTGTCTCTACTGAAAAGCTGGCTTGGACTCCTAGTTCAGAGTAAGAGATTGTGAGTAAAGTGATATTTTCCATAGACTACAGAGAGGTTTTTAAACTGTCATAGAAGTGGCAGAACATAAGTGATATATGATGAGTCCCTGACATATATAATTTCAAAAATTGCTTACAAGATTACTAACAGTAAAAGGTGAGTTTGTTTGTTTGTTTGTTTCTTTCTTTCTTTCTTTTAATTGTCGTCTACTGAAAGGCAGAAAGATTTCCTGCTACTTAAGAGTTCATTATTTGGTTCCCAATTCAGAATCAACAGACTTACAGAAAAATTCATGAAGCCAGAGCTCTAAAGCTCAAGGATAAGCACTCTGATAAAGTACCAGCATATCATCTAAAAGGCCCTGAGTTGGATTCCCACAATGCTTACAGTGAAAAGAACTACTTAGGTGTTGAGAACTGGTAGAATAACCTATTGAAATCTCAGAAGATAATTAAGAAATGTTTTATAATCATTTCTAAATCAAATTCTGAGAGTTTGAGAAGTAAAATGAAGGTAGTAACATTATGAAGATTAAAAAAATTCAGTTGTTCATAGATTCTTATGATTCACCAATTACATATTTCTACTTGAAAGCTAATTTGAGAAAATGTACAAAGTTAAAACACTTCATCCAGTGATAATTCAAACAAGATTCTGATGAAAACAAAGAGAACACTTGAGTAGTTCTAAACATGGCTATTTCAGTGATATTTGCTTACCAAAATCATAATGTCATTGACCTTGTTGTTAATTATGTTTTACTACATAATTGATTTAACAATCAAACATATTAAATACTTATAGAAACTCTTGCTTTCAAAAATAGTTGCACAAATTTTAGCCAAAACAATAATTCTTGATGATGTCATTGATTCCTGTTGTTAAGGTAAGATTACATTGATAAAAGCACTGTATGTCAAAGCAAATGCTACTTGATATTTTTTATGTAACAACTGGAGACGAAATAGTACCATTAAAATAAATTATATCATGTTATACACCTGAAGCCAGCTTTCCAATAAAGCAATCACTTCTATGGAAGCAGAGTGCTGTGACACAAAATATGAAGGAGACTTTGCTATAACTCAGGTATACCAACTCTAAAATGCCAGACCATTTATTTTCAAGCAATTAAACCAGATTTACATTGATTTTTGTTAACAACACTACTATTAGTTGATATCACATGCCCTCATTTTTAAAATAGTCAATCTTACTTACATGTCACATAGCTGTAGGGTACAGTATGAAATTCAATCCTTATATAAGCATTCATGTTACATTGAAGAGCATTTCCATACTGTATGAATTTATTACTTTTATGTATTATATTATTTTATACTAATTTTCAGTTATTTAACAATATACTCTGTTTTTCCTAAGTGTTCAATGTATAAAATTATAATGTAGTTATTGTATATATTTAAAGCTTGAAAATCATTATTAAGCTAGGATTTATTGAGAAAATTAAACAAGCTACTAAAAAAGCAGCACTATTACTGGAATCAGTTATATATATAACTCTTTTATTGTATTATAACATTAAATTTACAAGATATAAAAACCAAATTTGTTTTTTTTAAAAAATCACCAAAAAAATGAGTAAACAACCACTAATTAAACTTGTCAGTAAGAAAACAAAATCGCACAGTAGTGATGTTTTAAAAAACATTACTGCTTTACATAGATTTTTAGATTATTTACTTTATTGAAAATTATATTAAAATACTAATAACCATATCCCAAAGCTAGCCTATAGAACATTGTGGAACTTATAACAAATTATATATATAATTACATTATAAATACATTATAAATATATATAATTAATCTATAATTACATAGAGAGATTTTGTGTCATATAAAAATAAAAAAATACTTTGCATTCAGTTTTCCATCATTCTTAATCAAGCAATTAAAATTTATCAGGAAATGTAAATAATAGTATCAAGCAGGATGCTACATCCAACTGACAAAATACCCAGAAGTTAGTTGGAGGGATGGTTGTGGGCTATCATCTAAAATGGGAAATAAAGTGAGACTTAGTCTTGAAAATACTGTTAATGCTAAATTGAAATTCTTAAAAACAATTTAAAGATAAGTGATTGAACTCTACTGGAAATGCCAGAACGGAAATCAAGAAGAAAGTAGTGGGATTTAAATTAACTAGAAGCCAGAACAACATGACAGGACTAGATGAATTGGCAGATGAAACAAATTATGATTTAAAAGGATTGAGATTTGTTGTAAGATACTAACATGGATGAATAGCAAGGAATAGTACCGTTTGCAGGAAACTGAGTCAGAAAATTAAGAGAAATCAAGGAGAAAAGCTAATAGCCAAGTAATCCAGTCACTTTGGCTCTACTCCTCAGAGGTGCTTATTTTTATAACTGAAACAGGAGTGGTGTGTGTGTGTGTGCATGTGTGTGAATATGTGTATGCACATATACATACTTAAGGGACTTTATGATGCTGTAATTTGTATAATCGTATCAATGTTCGTTAACAGTTGTCTAAGATACTTTGAAGCCATAGTCCTCTCTGATGTTTCTTATGCACAGATAAGGAAAAAAGAGTGAATATGATTTAATATGTTTTAGGTTTGCTTTTCAACATAAAATGGCTTAGAATGAGACATTTAATAATCTATTATGTAAGGCAGATAAAAATAGTGATGGGTTATTATTTTTATTTTTCACATTAAAAGATGAACATATAATGGCTCCAGGGAATCTTACTCATGTCATGGAGTTCATACTTATGGGGGTATCTGACCGTCCAGAACTGCAGATACCACTTTTTTTTCTCTTCTTGGTCATTTACATGCTGACAGCAGCAGGGAACCTGGGCATCATCACCCTTACTACCGTGGACTCACGACTGCAAACTCCCATGTACTTCTTCCTCAGACACCTTGCAGTCATCAACTTCGGTAACTCCACTGTCATTGCTCCTAAAATGCTGGTCAACTTCTTAGTCACGAAGAAAACCACCTCATACTATGAATGTGCCACGCAGCTGGGAGGATTCCTGGTTTTCATTGTAGCAGAGATCTTCATGCTCGCTGTGATGGCCTATGACCGATATGTGGCCATCTGCAATCCACTGCTTTACATGGTGGTGGTGTCTCGACGGGTCTGCCTTCTGCTGGTGTCCCTCACATACCTCTTTAGCTTTGTCACAGCCTTTGTTGTGACACCTTGCGTGTTCTCTGTTTCTTATTGCTCTTCCAATGTAATCAACCACTTTTACTGTGATAATGTCCCTCTGTTAGCTCTGTCCTGCTCTGACACTCACCTTCCAGAAACTGTTGTATTTTTTTTCTCAGCGACAAACTTGTTTTTCTCTATGATTATTGTACTTATATCCTATTTCAACATAATACTTGCAATTTTGAGGATCCATTCATCTGAAGGAAGGAAGAAAGCCTTCTCTACTTGTGCTTCTCACATGATGGCTGTCACTGTGTTCTATGGCACACTTCTCTTCATGTATCTACAACCACGGACTAATCACTCTTTAGACACTGACAAGATGGCTTCTGTGTTCTACACCCTAGTAATACCAATGTTGAACCCTGTCATCTATAGCTTTAGGAACAAGGATGTAAAGTGTGCGTTGAATGAATTCCTTAAAAATCCATGCAAACGATTCACTTTTATATGAATTTGGAGATATTTTCCATTTTTTTCTTTTTATTTTTTGGGGGGTTTATTTTTTGTAATTTTTTTTTATATTTTATTGGATATTTTCTTTATTTATATTTCAAATGTTCTCCCCCTCCACAGGAAACCCCCTATCCTATCTTCCCTCACCTTGCTTCTATGAGAGTGTTCCCCCACCCACCCACTCCTGCCTCCCCGCCCTCTCATTCCCCTACATTGGATCATTGAGCCTTCACAGGACCAAGGGCCTCTTCTGCAATTGATGCCCAACAAGGCCATCCTCTGCTACATATGCGGCTGGAGCCATTGGTCCCTCCATGTGTACTCCTTGGTTGGTGGTTTAGTCCCTGGAAGCTCTGAGAGGTCTGATTGGTTGATATTGTTTTTCCTCCTATGGGGTTGTATACCCCTTCAGCTCCTTCAGTCTTTTTTCTAACTCATCTATTGGGGAACCCCTGCTCAGTCCAATGACTGGCTGTGAGTATTTGCTTCTCTATTTTTCAGGCTCTGGCAGAGCCTATCAGGAGACAGCTATATCAGGCTCCTGTCAGCACACACTTCTTAGTATTCACAATAATGTCTACGTTTGGTGTGTCTGTATATCAGAGAGGTTCGTAGGTGGGGCAGTCTCTGGGTGGCCTTTCCTTTAGTTTCTGTAACCATAATATTTTTACTTAAATATTTCTTTTCCCTCTTTAAAAAAAAAATCACTGTTCTTCAAAGATGTAGTTGGTAAATGTCGGGACCTAAACCTTCAGAGGCAGTTGGATTTATGGGGTGTTTTATTGTTTTATCCCATTTTTATATATCTAAATGAGAAAAATAATAGGTAATTTAAGTTAAAATTATATTTCAAAGATAGAATACAATATTGCAAGGGTAACCAGGGAACTTAAGCTATTGTTTATGGTAGAGTTATTGCATCACAAGCACAAAATCCTGAGTTCAATTCTTACTATGAAAATATCATAATTGACAAACAAAAGAAAGCTTCAGCATGGCCTGGAGGTTTTCAAGAATTATTTCTTAGGAATATCAATAATCAGACATTATAGAAACAGGTAGGTTTTGAACAACTATTGTAGACACTTAAATCATTCGTGATTTTTCTCAACATGTTATTCATTCATATAACTCCTAAAATTTGAATATGCACTTATTTTATTCTTAAAGATGATGTAACAAAAAGTTATTTTCAGAAAAAAGATAAATATTTAAATAACTGTTCAGTAATCCAGATATTGGATATGTGAAAAGTCAAATGAAATCAAGCTCACAAAAGAATCACATTCATTCTTATTACTCTCCCTTGAAACATACATCCAAAACTTTTTAGATTTGTATCCAATAAACAATGTGACAATTTTTTTGCCTTAAAGTAATAATGCTGTGTAGAGTTATTTTTGAACTGTGACTTAAGACAAATCATATTTATATGTATTTTGAAATAGCAAATTGGAGTAAAAATTCCCTTAACAAAAGCCATCTGACTATATTCAGAAGGTGTCATGTTTTCACAAAGATACTTATGACAAAATTTTTTCAGAAAATTGATAGCTAATCCCACACATGTACATGTACCTTATACAGGCATAGAGTGAAGTTAGATTGTAAGTAAAGTGACAATTTGAGTCCAGGGATGATTCAGAAGCAAAAATATATGCCTTCAGAAGATAAATGAAAATATTCCAGACCTTAAAGATCAGTGTGTTATCACATTAGTTGATCTGAATTTAAGAAAGGTTAAGTAGTGCCCACACAAATGAGGATCTCTAGATCAGAGGTACGTTAGCTGTACTCTGACAAGTTAAGTCATTCTAGGTGTTGGTTTTATTTATATCCTTTGGTATGTAAACTGTATAATTCTTTTGGAAACCCAACAGTATTATCTATTTCCTTGCATTTCTTAACTCCTGGAGCCTGTTTAAAGCATTTGATACTGTTCCACTTATAGATTTCAAATGATGTTTTTCAACTTTATCTTTACTGTAACATATCATGGAACATAACATTTTCATTCCTTTCTTTTGTGGTTATTATTGATCAAAACAAACCATCCATAAGAGCTTCCTCATCTCAAAATACTTACAGTAGTACCAACATGCTCTATTTTCCATTCCAAATAACATTGTGATGAATACTTTTCAATCAAATTAACATTTTGACAGGTGGTCTAAATTGCCAACTTGTGTGAATTAAGTGATTCCCGGATCATTAGTAAAACAAAGTTATGGGTGTGCTTGTGAAAGCTTTACCAAATTTGTCTATCATGTCCAGGAGCAACTGAGGGTAAAATCTCTACTTTGAATGTGAGCAGCACCTTCCAATAGGCAGGAATATTGAGCAGAATAAAAATGGAAAAAGAAGAAAACACCAGTAGCATGTGTTATTCAACTTACTATGTCAAATCAACTGCTGCTATGTCTGGTCCTAAGAGCCCTGCTTCTTCAGCCTTTCACTACAGGCTTATCTGGTTCATTGCAGCTAATTTCGAGACTTTTATTCTGTCATTGCCTTCTAGTCTAGTTCTGTCTACTCCATCTTCTTGTATTTAATACCTACTATACTACTTCATTTGGAAGCATGGAGGTAAAACTTCTTGAATTACATAGCTTCTGGTCATCAGAGACAATTTCATCTATTGCATTCTACTCTATAAATATGTGTATTAAGTTATACCATACACACCTATAGTTCTCTCTCTCTCTCTCTCTCTCTCTCTCTCTCTCTCTCTACCTCTCACTCTCTCAGTCTGTGTGTGTGTGTGTGTGTTCTGAACATCAAGAGATATAAATAACAATATAGATATTATTTTTTCAATAATTTAATTTTTATTGACTTTGCATCCACATAGCAGTCCCCATCCTCTCCTCTCAGTCCAACCCTTACAAATCCCTCCCTCATTACCACATCAACTTCTCCTCAGAGAAGGAGGAGCCCCCTTGATTACAACCCACCCTAGGACACCTAGTCCCAGCAGGGGTAGGACACACACACACACACACACACATACACACACACACACACACACACACACACACACACACACACACATCACTGAGGCCCTACCAGATTGACTAGGTCGAGTAAGGGGAGATTTATTGTTGTGAAAGCCTACATCCTACCAAAACCTATCTACAAATTTTGTCAATGTTAATCAAAAGCTAGGATCATTATTCACAGACAGGTAAAATTAATGTTAAAATTTATGTGGAGATACAAAAACAAAGGTAGCAAACTTGAACTAAAAATTTGCCATTTGCCATTCTTGATTTTCCTGATATTACTACCTATCTATATTATCTCAAGCATGGAATTATATCAATGAAATGAATAGAACTTTTGCTATTGAGGCATAATCTCCATTCCTTACATAACCTGGGCATTAACTCCTCTGCTGTTCATACACGTCTATTTGTTTGTGGATGCTAGAAGAGGGTCTTGAATCTCATGGAACAGGAATTACAGACAATTGTGGGCAGATTATGTGGGTTCTGGAAATATCAATTCAGGTATTCTAGAACAAAAGATTTTCTCACTGCTTTGTCACCTAGCCAATGACAGCTCTTACTTTTCTTTCTTATTTTTTTTTTTTAATGTCATTGAATATTTTTGACTGGCAGTGTTTTTGCATGATCAATAGAATTTTTCAATTAGATATGCATAAAATGGCAAAGATTATATTAATATTCTTATATCTCATAAAATTTTAGATATTATAATGAAATTTTCTCATATTTAATTCAGTGACACATATGAGTATAGTTGTAGCACAGTTTTTTATTTATCCATTCGAGAATATATGACATGCTAAGTTTGTCTTTATAATATTGAATACTAATAGATAGGATAGATAGATACAATAGATAGGTAGATTTTTCATATTTATAAACTGAGAGGGAAGAGATTTGATGACAATATATCCACAGCCCCAGCAACACTTCCCCATCCCCATACTCAGAATGTGAATATCCTAAATCTCAGATCTGTAAACATGCTTATAGGATTTTGCTTCTATTACCTTCACAAACTCCTGGAGAAAGTAAGAATAGAAGGAAAACTTCTCTGGCTCATAGTTCTCAGGATGTATCCCATGATCAACTGCTTGTACTAGTTTGGGCTTGAGAACATCATGAAACTGGACGTATGTTACAGAACAAAGAAACTAACTTCAGGGTATATGGAAAGCAGCAAAGATCCCAGATGGGGCTCAGATCACTCTATTAGCAATTTACTTTCTAGTAGGCTGTCCTGCTAACTTTTGTTCTTCTGAAACTCAAAGTTGACTTGAGGTTTAGTGTAATAACATAGCAATGCCTTTAATAATGAAGAATGTTGAGATAGGTAGACAGATACACCTTGAATGGCTAACAGAAAAGTATGTAGAGGTATGTACATGATTCAAATTAAAAAAAGACAGACAGAAAATAAAGTCAGAGGTGGCAAGATTTTTTTCCTTAATTTTCTTACCAAGTAGGTCCAAGTAATGAATCAATGTAAAAGATATGAAATAGGCATGTAAATGTTTATTTCATTCTCCACTGCTGGTGGGAATATAAAATTCACACAGACCTCTGGATGTAATAAGAACAACCATGTTGCTGGATTAAAATTTTTCCACCGTTCATTGCAATATCTTTTCTCCATATGTGATTATTTTTCTGATGCATTATTTTCTGACTCATAATTTTTCAACTTTTATTTAGCAAATAAAAATTATTAACTTTCAGGACAAATATAACCAACAAAACCATGCAGACAAAATATATACTGTAAAAATGATGTTGTAGTACCATGTATAATTTAAGGTAGAAAACAAATATTGCACAGCTATTATTGATATGCATAAAGTATTAAGTGTAAGTGATGCACTTATGTATGAGTAGAAGGATAAACAAATATTTAAAAGACCATTTGATATTTTGGCCATTTCATAAAATAATAGTATTATTTTCTCCTGTAAAGTCTCTGTTTTTCCAAACCTTCAGACCATGGCCAGATATATAGGACCAGGCGTAAGTTATATTCTGTGCAGCATGCCTTAAAATCTAATCAGAAACCTCTTTGTTAATTCTTTAATAGTAACAACACTATTGTACAAATGTTTATATCTTGCCAAAGTGGTCATTACTCTCACTCATAGTGATCAAAACTTGGTAAACCTGTTAATAATTTTTCTATCTTAGTAGCCTAGAGAACACCTTGAAGCACTATAAAAACCAGTACAGAAAAAGTTTTAATATCAGTATTAGCTTGATTTCTCCTTCTTCTGTGATCAAAGTATGTCTTCAGCAGTAGAGTCTTATAGCAAGTTCTGATGGACAAACAAAATCATGAAAATCATCTATATTGTATGTTTTGTTTATATAATTTCCTCTGATTGATAAATAAAATAGTATTAAACCCCCATGTAATTCATTATTTTTTTGTAATATGAACAATGACTTTTGAGAGAAGTATTAGTCCCAGTCAATAAAAGATATCACTGGTTAAATGGAGCTTATTAAAAAGAATAAATTAGAACAGGAACTTTTTAATTTGTCCTGACTAAAGTTCTCAAGACATAAGTAGAATGCAGGGTGATTGTTTTCTGAATGTCATAGGATTGGCCTCTACCCTGGCTTCTAATAATGTCATTTACTCTTCTAAAACTTTATGAATTAGGTTTCACCTGTCTGCATTCCTCTAGGAATTACAGGCTTTAAAACACAAAAATCATCCAAGTTCTAATTAAAGCTTTTTAAAGACTTTACAGATTAAAATTTCAAAATCTATCATATCTGTCCCATAAACCTGCTTCAAAAGCTTAAGAACAACATATTCAGGTATTTCCCAATGGTCACAATTCTTGATATCGTAATAGGCATGCCCTTAAAAGGACATCTACACAAACTCCTTGCAACACATATCACATCGAGTTTGGATTAGGGTCATTTTCCCCATTATTCTTAAATTTATGGTCTCTCTTCTCATTTGTTGTTATTGTGTGCATATGTATATGCACATGCACACAATAACAATATATTTACATATTTACATATATACATATATTTCTTAATATAACATTCCTGGTCCATATAAAATTACTTGTATGTATATTTTCAGGCCTAACAGTTTGGCCTTGGGATTATCTCTCCTGCTCCAACTGTGCTCAGTAACTTACTTTTTATACTTTAGATAATCTTAGAGCATGGAAGGCTATGAGTTTCAGAAGAGACTGTAAGTTTGACATTTTGAAAATTTCTGCTAGGGATGGAAATTCTTGTAAATGGAAAAAGCACATTTGCTCTACAAAATGCAAACATTTTGAGAGTTGTTGGAATTTGAAACTTGGCCCAGTAGTTCATTGCTACTCATTCTGCGTATGGAAGTGCTATTTTGGGCAGTGATAGAAATCTGAATGTGTGGGCCCTTGATGAGGTAGATAGGTCCTAGCTGTTGAACATAAGTCACTGATAGAGAGTCAATACTCTTTCTCATGTTTCTTTCTATTTCCAGAGTATGACAGAGCAAGCTGATTTATTCCACAACACACTTTTGCTGCTATTGGGTTCCTTTTTCCTGGCTCATGTCCAAAGTAATAAAGCCAAATCAATCAATAGAAACCACTGAAAGTAAAGGCCAAAATAGGTGTCTTCCCTATTCCTGACTGAGGCATTTATGATGGTGTTAAAACAGCAAACAAACAAAAACTTAACCAGAGTATCTGAACTCATGCCCGCTGAGCTGGCTCACTCATGCTCCCCAACCCAGGCATGCACTTTTTTGCTGTCTATATGAGGTACAGGACCTTCTGTTCTGAGTGATACAGACAGTGAATGGCAAGGCTAGCTCTGCACAGCCTTTTTATATCAACATGGGCCCAGGCTGCAGTTAGTCCAAGGATATGCAAATGCTCTTCAATGGTTATATATATGACCCGGAGATATCGACACAGACTTGTGTTGCTGCGCTGCCACAGCCCACAGACGGCCCTCGGTGCCAGCCTGGACTGGTACTTCATGATGTTCTCAGGTGTCAGGGCAGGCTATTTCTCTCTACATCTACCAGACTACAGTTCCATCTCTCTTCATAATGATCAAAACATTCTTCTTCTCTTTCTCTCCACCACATACTTGTACATCTTAGTGGCTTCCTCTGCAGGTAAGTCACATGGCAAGTGGGACTCTGGGTGTCTGACCTAAATCACTTTGTCAATTCTTAGTGTAAATGTGTCCAGTCACATCCCAGAAAATAGGAAAACAATAGAAAATATAATAGATGTGTCTCCACAGAAAATCAAGTCTCCAATATAGATACTATCTTATGCCTACGTATTCCAAAATATTTAATGTTGAAGTAAAAAGATCAAAAATATTTTTAATCTTAGAGGGAGATATAAATAACTTATACCTAACTAAATGTTCATTGCCATAAAATAAATGTACATAAAATGGTTGCTATCAAATTTTATCACAAATTTATTCAATGAAATTAAGCAAAATAGTAAAGCATACATAAGTCATAAACTAGACTTCAGCAAAATCTTTAGCTATCAAAAAAAAGTATAAAAATGACCCTGTATGTTAAAAATTTTAGCATATCTGCTTTATAAGGATGCTTATATCAAATTTGCAGTAGAAGTATCTATGAGAAAAAAAAATAGATGAATAACGAGAACCGCTGGCTTCCGGATGATTACAAATCTACCACCAACCTATCATTTATCGTCATTTCATAAATGATATTTATAGAAAGGTTGCAAGAGTAAAGTTTTAATTTTTAAAGGTAACCATTGTGAATGTGTATTCTCTCTACAGGAATATAAAACTTGCCTTAATACATGGTGGGAATTGAGGAATATTGTGTGGTTACACTTGGGAGTGGATGAATAAAACATCAAAAGACACAAAATATAAGATGCATTAAAATATTTGAATATTTTAAGCTAAATTTAATAACAAGAAATAAATTGCATGCTGTATAATATAATTTCTCAGTAAGGACATCAAATGGTCCCTGGATAATTAACAAATTACTCAGTGACATTGTTGTCAGTTCTAAGGTGTTTGGGGAATAACCAAGAAATTGTATTCAAGCTCTCAGATGCATACTTCAAAAGGAAGAGACACGGGAAGGGTGCTTAATTGCAGTTTTATTGTTAACCCTACAGAAGAACAGCAACCCATTTCTGATTCTAGGTGAGTGGATTGAACCACTCTTCATGGTATCAAATTATTTCTAATGATAATTCCTGCTCACTTCCGTTTGAACTACAGACACAATAATGGTTATCATATTTAAACTTTTACCTGTCATTTTCCTTTCCTTTATCAACCGTGTCTGTATTTTCTATGATTTCCATACTAATAGGAAGTCTGAGGAAAATTAGCAATTTTTTTCAAATTAACTTTTATTTGAAATTACTCTTTTCCCCATGTATTACATTTTCAAAAATTTTCCAGGTAAAGTGTTATTGCAGGAAACATGTTGTCATTTGGCTGTGTATGTATGAAACAGGGAGATAATGTAACAAGAATCTAAACGTTCCCCACACCCACCCACCCCAAAAGGCTTTTTAAAGGGGTTACCAGATATTCAGTAAAGTTAGGTCACTTTGTCCTTCCCTAGTTTTTACACAGCCATATTTTCATTTTATATGAAAATTTTATATGAAAATATATTTTATATTTTCATAGCTATCTGTTTTACTAGTATTTGTAAAAGTGTGGCTCTCCACAAGAGCTAAACTGAGACAATATTTTAACTATGTTTATTTTATAGATGGTGCCAAAAAGCACATAATAGAGAGACAGAGACAGAGACAGAGAGAGACAGAGAGACAGAGACACAGAGAGAGAAATCCAATAATTGTGAATCGAAAATAGGGTGCTGCTATTAACAAGTGAGATGCTGGGGTATAAATGTATTATGACATCTTTAATGAGTCAGTTGCAGAGAACTGGGAACATTGAGTCTTGACACATTCATTAACATTATTTATTGCTCACATATCATTCTTTAATACTTTAAATTCCACCTTCTCAAATGTTTTGTAAACTCTTCACTGTTTAGGGAGAAGCAAAATAATTATATATAGACAGTTATTCACAGCCATACCTACAGTAGGTAGAGACATCAGAGCTCAAAAAATAACAAAAAGCCTGTATTTAGGCTAATACACATTTTCTCTGTCAACTTCATATTAAAATTGCCTTGCTCTTATCAGTGATGGCAACATATTAAAGAATTACTGATAAGCTGTATTTAGGCTTTCCATTTCAATCAATTTGTTATAAACTCTATGTCATTCTAGATTTGACATTGCCTTTTCTCTCATGCTCTATACAAATGAACTAACAATGTTCATCCTAATTTGGATTTTACTGGGAGATTTAAGAGTACCATGCCAGTACTTATATCAAAATGCTAGTAAATTTTAAAACTAATATCCTGGCAACCACTATAATGCAGGAGATCAGAGGTTCTGAGTTTTCTATTAAAGGAGCCAGCAGTTGAGATCAAATATTTAATGCAGTTATGAAACACCTAAGTTTTGGACAGCACTTTCCCTTTGTTATTACACCCCAAATATAAGAGATGTTATACCTTATGTCATAGCTGCTATGTTTGCACCCATTACAAATTAAAATGTAAAGGTATTTTTGAGTGTTGAGGAGGAAGGCCCGTTTACATTATTGATAGATACTAGCTATATAACAGAGGTACCAAAAGTCAGACATGTGAATACACAGAAGTTTGATCAACCATTTGAGAATCTTAAATAATAAGAAATAATGAATAAATACAATCTTAAAATAACTAAATTATGATTAACATATTATGTCTAAAGAGAATTAATTAATATATTTGGAAAAAATTGTAATTTTCTACACAATAGAAACATAATTAATAGTATTAAATGTATACTTAGGTGATATTTGGTAAAATTTATGTTATGCTGTTTTATCCTAAAATTATAAGGAACAGTTGCACAGATAAAACATATGTTAAGAGGGCATGAAAATTAAGAAATTTGGTTTATTGCTAGAGACTGATGCAGTGAACTGGTATCGGTACTCAACACAAGAGTTAATATCTGAAAGAATTATCTGATGGAACATAATAATGATTTGTGTGTTGACTTTAAAATATAAGACTCTTGATCACTCACCACCTTCTCCAGACCTCATTCCTCCCACTGGGTTGACTCATTGAGCCTGAATATTAGGGTCTGCACCTCGTCTTATTGCATCTTGTTGTGTGGTATTTGGTTGATGTTACTGAGAAGCTTGCTCTTTTTTGAAGGGAAACAGTAGAGTAGTAGATCTGGGGGACTAGAGAGGTCATTGGTGTGAAATGGAAGAAATGGAGGAAAATATAGCTGCTGTTAGGATGTATTGTATGAAAGAAGAATAAATAAAATATAAATTAAAACAAAAAGAAATAAGATTAAATAAATATGGGGGGGGGGGGAATCATAGATATCCACTCTACACCTTAAATGAACTCATAAGATTTTGGAATTTGCACATTAACACATTTTTCATTTTTGGAAGTTGAGACAATTTATACTAATTCTGTGTAATTCCCAAATGTGTACTGTATTTTGTATTTACCTATGAGATAAAATAGTGGGTTTTGTTTACATCTTGTACATGGGCAGAAAAGCAATTTCTCTTCAGTTTTTCAGATATGTTGCATGAGACAAATATATCAGAAATATGGGTGATTTTACATTTGACAATTTAAAAATAATATTGTCTGGCTGTTTTGATCAATTCTGACTCATCTAGAGAGCCAAGTCTGATGCATTTTTTAAGCATCTGAAAATTCTTCCTTCCCTTGATTGCTTCTTTCATTTCCTTGAGCATCATATTTTTGGTTTTTTCCACTTGTTCATATCAGTTATTCTACTTGCTAAATTTTTTATTCTAATGTAGTGGAATTGGTTTTTCCCTTCTATATAATAAGGAATCCATGCACTTCAGATCCTTTGTCCAACCTGTTGTGTCTCCTGGGAAACTGTGATTCCATGAGGTAAGAGTGAAACTTGTAATAAATCTTTACTTTCTTCTAATTAGATGAGGAGAGAGAGAGAGAGAGAGAGAGAGAGAGAGAGAGAGAGAGAGAAGACCATAGTCTAGTACACATTCCATCCACTTTGGAGTGTGAGGGAAGGATATCATGATTTCAAACCCAGCCTTGGAAACTGAGTAAAACTGTTTCAAAATGATAAACAAGCAAAAGACTGTGGTTACAGTTACATTTTTATATATAAATATCAATATTCATTAGCAAATGATATAAAGATAGAATATTAATATCTTCTTCAAAGGAGAATATATTGACCCTTTTGTACTGATTGCAGCAACATGGAGGAAAATAGAGGTCAGTATGTTGAGTGACATACATGAAACATAAAAAATTATGTCACATTTTCAAAGAACTGATATCACTGAAGGCTTGTAATTTGATTACTGAAATGAGAGGGTGTTATGGATAGCCCTGAGGCAGTTTGTATTTCGATGCTAATTCTGCCCTCCTGGGAGGGACTCTCAGACAAGGAGTGAGTCACATGAGTATGTAACTTCTTGTGAACCAATCCCCTAATGAATAAAGGAACCAATCACTGGGTGAGGAGGAGGGACTTTCTGGTTGGGGAAGGAAGAGTGGAGGAGAGAGAGGGTCCTTTTGGAATGGGGACAGTATGTAGGTAAGATGTAGCTACTAGAATCTCCTGCTGTCCACCAGAGGAATCAGATTTTGATAAGGCTTACAAAGATTAGGTTTTAGTTATTGTGCCCAGAGTTTGAGTTACCATTGTTTCTAAGCTAAGTTTGTGTTGCATATTCCTTCACATGGCAGCTTGTCTGAGTTCCAGAGAGAATGGTACAGCAGCAAAGTGTGGGTTTGTCTGATGTCCACTACAGAGGCCATGGGGGCATTGAAGCATGGGACTGTCATGGTAGCAACCTGCCAGTGGGAACCTAGTGAGCTGGGTGGAGAGATCTTGGAGCTCTGACTCAGATCTCCATGAGATAAAATCCGGTGCTTGGCCAGCCAGCCTGCCAGGATGAGAGAACTAGGGCTCTACATTCCCACACATGTGTGGGAACATGCTACACATTCATTCTTTTTAATATTTCCTGCAACAAGAGGGTACAAAGGATAAGGGGTAAGGAAAATAAAGGTGGGACTCTATAAAGCAGAGTAGAGGAACTAGTCACAATTTTAAATGACACAGCAGAGTATTGGCTAAAAGGATCCCGCACATCTACGCACACATGTGATAACCATTAGAGGATAATGAGGCAATATGTTTGAGAGGGAATGGTGGCTACAGGGCAAGGTTTGAAGGAAAGAAAGGAATAGCATAAAATTAGAAACATGAAGATAATTTAAATATCAGGATTAATTAGAATAATTTAACTTGATCATCACAAATTGCAGACATACCAAAAAATTTTAATTGTACACCATGAAGTTTACACATATTTTCTTTCTTTCTTTCTTTCTTTTTTTTCTTAAGGCAGTTTTATATCCTTGAGATATTAGAGCCAGGAACATATCTCCCCTGCCAACTTAGTTAGGAAACTATAATCATTTTCTATGTAAGTTTAACTTTTTCCATTTAGAGAATACTGAAGTACAAGATTTTCATCTTAACAACACGTTGCCAGTCTCAATCTTGTAAGACTAATACCATTATTCATGCGTATGCTCACATATCCATTATATTCCTGCGAATCATATGGCTCAAAGAATTAGTCAGAGATTTTCCAGTCTTAAAATCATTAACCCAACATAATATTAGCCAATATTTAAAATAGTAAATCATACTTCTTTATTTTTAAAATGTAAAACATAGATAAAATTTATCATGGATATTGCTAGCAATAATACATTCATGTTACTTATAAATAATATTATGATTTTTTTAATTCTTACAATATATTTTTAATTTTTTCTTTATTTTTGAGAATTTTATACATGTATAAAAGGAAATATGGTAAAATATATTCTTTATATTCTCCCTTCAATCATCAATGTATCCCCCAATAAACAACTCTTCAAAATTCATGTCTGTTTTTTTAATGATATATTTAGTCCTCTACTGCTCAAGTATGGATGGCTGTAGTATCATCCACTGGAGCATGAGAAACCAAGCAGGGTCCATATTCTCAATAAAGAATGATTTTCCTTCCTTTAGAAAATACCAACTCCAAATAGTATTTCAATAACAGAAGGGCATGGAGAAGAATACTTCCCCCATTTATGCCAGTATTTCAGCTACCTTGATCCTATTCAGGTCTTGTTGTGCAGGTAACCACAGGTGCTTTGAATTCAAGAGTGTGATGCATGATAGGAAGACATTTAATATATACAAATAACAAAGCAGGTGTGTGTGTGTGTGTGTGTGTGTGTGTGTGTGTGTGAATGTCTTGAGTTTTTCTAGCCTTAAAGAACGGAGGAGTATATACTCTTCATTTTTTATATTCTATACAATATTCTACACAATATTTTATATACAAAATAAATACTTATATATGTGGAAGCAATTGTTTATAAACAACCAGACATATAAAAGATATCAGAAAGGAATTTACAAAATGCAGATTTAAAAAAATTGCAGTTGGTAATTCAGATGTATAAACATTTAGCCGATGGAAAATAAAATGTTTCAAAGTAGTCAAAATTAAAACAAGAGTATGGTAACTTTCTATGGGTGTTATTGCTTCTTGGGCATCTAATATTTGTTTGTTTGCTTGTTTTTTCATATAATTTGTTTAAAATTATTTTTTTCTCTATATAGTTACTCCTAGTAACCATAGATCTTTCTTCGGTACTCCACTTGTTCCTCCTGCATTATGGTAGACATTATTCCCTCAGATTGGAGATATAATCTGCTCCTTCAGTCATATACTTCCAATAGTGAATTATGTACAGTTGTAGAGACTCACTGAGGAGTACAACTATTCACTATAGATAGTTTCAAACCATAATAGAATGAGGATTCAGTTTAATAACATTGAATAGGTAAGGGACCAAGATAGTATTAGATAGAAGATGCTACAATCAGGAGATATAAAGCAGTTTCTACACAGGGAGTTGATGATGTTTCCATGGGTGAGTTGTAACAATGTAAAGCTGAACACATGTAAATGATTTGTTTCATTTTACTTCTATCTAAAATGATGTTTCATTATTATATGTATTTTAAAGAAGAAATGCTTAAAAAGAGCAGGATTCTTAATCTAGAACAATCATCTTTTAAAAGATATATTTGCACACAAAATTATAACAAAGATACTCTACGTACTTTGCAGATATGTTCAGCATATTACAGAAAGACAATGTTAAATGTGTGCAATATTTTTTAACCTTGTATCAGTGTTCAGTAATGCAGATGAATCATTTAAAATTACTTTCTTTCAAAACAAACAAATGAACATAAAAACAGAAGAGTCTCTTATACATTGTGACTTGAATTCTGAAATTTTAACAGGTAATTTCCTGAATCCCAGTGTGCTTTGAAGATTTCTCCAAGTAAACATTCCCTTAACTCACTAGATGGGGAATCAGAACCTCTCTGTGCTGAATGAGTTCATTCTCTTGGGTATCACAGACCGCCCTGAACTAAAAGCTCCCTTTTTTGTACTATTCTTTCTCATCTATGTTGCCTCCATGGTGGGAAATTTGGGCATGATAATCCTTACCAAGATGGATGAGAGGCTACAAACACCTATGTATTTTTTTCTCAGGCATCTAGCTTTCATTGATTTTGGTTATTCAACAGCTGTGGGACCAAAAATGTTGGTAAACTTTGTAACAAATAAAAATACCATCCCCTATAATTGGTGTGCCGTCCAGCTATCTTTGTTTATTTTCTTCATCATTAGTGAGTTATTTGTTCTGTCAGCTATGGCTTATGACCGCTATGTGGCCATTTGCAACCCCCTGCTCTATACAGTCATCATGTCACAGAAAGTCTGCTGGGTATTGGTGACAATTCCCTATCTCTTCAGTGCCTTTCTTTCTCTGATCACCACTATCAAAATTTTTATTTCATCCTTCTGTGGCCATAATGTTATTAGCCATTTCTACTGTGACAGTCTCCCTTTGATGACTTTGATCTGTTCAGGCACTCGTGATATTGAACTTATTGTATTGATCTTCTCAGCATTTAACTTGATTTCATCCCTTTCTGTAGTACTTGTGTCCTACATCTTTATCCTGGTGGCCATCCTCAGGATGAACTCTGCAGAGGGCAGACACAAGGCTTTCTCCACCTGTGGGTCTCACTTGACAGTGGTAGTTGTATTGTATGGGACTTTGTCTTTTATGTATGTACAGCCCAAATCTAGTCACTCTTTTGAGAATGATAAAATGGCCTCTGTGTTCTACACCTTGGTAATTCCTGTGCTGAATCCCATTATCTACAGCTTGAGAAATAAAGAGGTAAAAGGTGCCCTTCAAAAGTTATGGAAAAAATGTCTGTAAAGTTTGTATTTAAACTTCAATCAAAAGGGGAAATAGCCCAGAAGCACAAAGCTTGCCTAAAATATCCATACCACTTGTTGCAATCTTGGGTCCTACAAAAGTTAAGTAAATAAGCAAAATTTAATACTTAATGTATATTTATTTATTCTAATTATATACAATTGTACATAATATGCACGAAACTTTTAAATGCACTTGACTTAAAAGGCATGGTGACTTTGAAATGTTTTCCCTGTTTTCAAAATGAAGTTTATTATAACTGACTCTTATTTTAGTATTAATCTTGGTTTTACAAAATGTTCCATGCTAGTGCCTGAAGTCTGTCATTGTTCTTACATTGACATTTGGCTATGGTGAAATGGAAGAGACATATTCATGTTTGTACCTCACTTTAGACTTCCTTTGACTAAAGACAACTTCATGTATTTAAATGTGTGTTTTTCTTTTCTTTTTTATGTATCATCTATGTAGAAGTGTGCATGATACTGGCATGCTGACATTAAAATGAATATTTTCTGTATTATTCTCTACATATATACTTTTCAACAAATAGCTTATAAATTTTGCTAAATAATTGAAAGTAGAAATAAGATCTGATCCATTTATACTATTCTTGAATATCTTCAAAGATTAATAAAAACAGCATAAAATAGAGGTTTCTAAATTCTCACGTATTCACAACAGCTAGGACAAGAAACCAGTATCACTTCTAACAGCAATTTGATGGATAAAGACATGTGATCTACATAGAAAATTTAAAATTTCAGGCATGAAGAGAAAGGAAATAATATGAGAAAGAAAAATTAATAAAACTGGAGATCATCATGTTAAGCAAAATATGCCAAACTCATAAAGAAGTATTGTGTATGTCCTTTTCAGTGGAATTTTTTAAAGATTTAAAAGTAGAATTTGTATCATTAGAAAATGGGAAGCTGAACATATGAAGGGGGATAGGAGAGGGTGGACTATACAATGTAGTATGTAAATACCCTATATACATGTGTGAAAATATAATGAAATGTGGTCTGTAAAATTTAATATGTATTAGATGAATTAATAAATGTAGTATTAAGTACTGGATTGGATGACATATCATATCTCTTATGATAATTTTCCACTCAGAATTCTATTAAGTATATTTGCAGTTTAATCAAAGGCATATATGATTTGCTTCAGGAAACAAAAATTCAAGTGCTGACAGATACTGCTTAAACATGAGTTGAAGAAATAGACATGCCAATGAGAACAAGGGAAATCCACAAGGTCTCAGTCACAGGCTAAGTGTTACAGACAACTAAGAAACACTTAGAGTGGGAGAAATAGTATTTTCCAGATAGAGCAAACCAATTGGTTAGCCAATACCGGGTGGTCAGACATGAAAGTATGCATACAAATAATATTATACAACTGACAAGTTTGTTTTTAGAAATACATATGTATATACATAAGCATATATGCATGTAAAAACAATTAATGAAAAATAGGTAATAAATTTGAAAGACGTGAGGAGGAAAATATGAGAGGTTAGAGAGAGAAAAAGAAAATGAGAAATAATGTAATTTTAATTTTAAAAAGAAAAAAAATAAAATGAAAGATTTCTAAAGTAAGATTGTTCATAAGCTGTCAAAGAAAATATAAAGTAAAATTTTAAGTGTAAGCAAAATTTACTAAGCACATGTAGTATGTTCATAATAGTAATGATAAATTTTCCACCTATGTCCCAAGTAGACTTTGCTCTTGTTCTGGAAACCAGTGTATCTGCAATGGCAGTAACCTCAATCACAGCTTTGTTTTCCAGTGCTTACTAAAGGCAGGTCAGTTTCAGATGGCTGTCATATGACCCTATCATACTGGCATCCCATGCTTCTCCAGCACCTATATATCTAGCATTCAGGAGTAATTTTTGTTATATAAGTAAAGTTCTTTCCAGTCCCTAATCAACATTTGAGGGGCCAGCCCTTGCCATATAGCTGTTTCAATGCAAAGTATACCTCAATAAAGCCAGCTTGTGTATTGTTTTTCTTATTTTTGTGTTTTTTAATACCAAGCAGAGTGGGCTGAACTGGTTCAGGTGACCATTCATGTCTGCTAGCCTCTGTCACAGTTGACAATATAAAGATGGTAGACAAAGAATTCTAAAAGGAGCACTGAGTTGGAGAAGATCTAAGAGGGAGAAAGCAAAATTAATAAAAATATATTGTATTAAAATCTCAAAAAATGATATTTTAATTAAAAAGAGCCTTTGATCAAAACTGGTGTGAGTACTTCAGAGAGGTGTGGAGAGCTGGGAATACATATAACGATAAATATATCTGAAAGCAAGGGATATGACTCTGAGGCTGAAGAAATATAAGCCTAAGAGTGGCAACTCTTTTATTTCCAAAAATAATTTTCCCAAAAGTATGAGACTCATTAGTTGAGGACTGAATACCAAGGATGCTGCACACTAAGTTCAGAACTGTGAATTCAGTGTGGTGTCTCTGACCATTGACACAAAAGGCCCACATACAAAACATTGGGATAGAGAAGGCTAGCCCTCTGGATCAAAGCTATTTACCCACAAGGGTTAGATAATTTTCTATTAGTAATTTCATTAAACAAAAACACAAAATGAAACACCTCAGATAATTGGTGACATAATCATCATGGAGACAGATTTTAGCCCCTCGTCACCCAAAGAAAGAAGCAGGAAACTTTTATATATTCTATGATTTATTTATTTTGATTCAAGGAAACATCCAAAAGAAATAAATTAAGCATATCAAAGAGATGCTCATATACTCATGATAATGAAGATATGAGTGTAATCAATTGCTTATAAGTATATGAATGGTAAAGCAATTTGTGTATTCATGTATATGTGCATGGGCATATGTATAATGTCCTGAAATTGGTTGCAAATTAAATAGTATTTGACCATCTTTTGTAATATGTTAAAACTCAGACAACAAATGACAAATATAAAAGCTCTTTTCCTTACATAGAACTAGAATATAAATCAATGTAGATTACTAGATTCTGTGGCAGATGGTAGATAGAGGAAGTACATAATGTGTACCATCACGGTTGTGTAACTAAAATGAGTTAAAGGTTCTATATCTCTAGACTACATAGGTATAGTTCTCAATAACTTACTAAAAACAATATCAATTACATTCCTGTTGTTGTGATAGAATTCTACAATTGTAAAAGCATACAGAGGGAAGTTTATCTGGTTTTTCGTGTCCCAGAAGAAAATGAATCAATCATGGGGTGGAGGGAGCAGGAGGCAAGATGACTAAAACAGAAGTTGGAGTCTCATATCTAAGATGTGATATGGGAATTGAGCAAAGATTTTGAAGCCTCAAAAACAGAAACCTGGGGATATACTTCCTCCCTCAAGTCTATTCTTTTAGACCTTCCAAAACACTGCTGCTAACTAGGAAGCAAAAGATAGATGCCAGAACCCAAAGGGATGAGCCTTTCAGATCACTTAGCATGCTTTATAGATAACTAGAAGAGAGAAACACATAGAGTTAACACATAGAGCAGAGGATAAACCAAGTCTCATTTGAGAAGCATATTTTTGAAAGAGATTGTGATGAACAGAGATCCTCTAACTGGACAATGTGCAAAGAATGAGAGATTTTGAAACACTTAGCCCTACATGGGCTCTGAAGGAGTTTATCTTAATTCATTTTTTATGTTAAAAATTTCACATATTTACACAAAAATAAAAATTCAATAACCAAAGAGATACTGTAATGCTCATCTTTATCACAAAATTAAGACATGGAATTAACTAGATACCATCAACTACAGAGAAAGAGAGAGAGAGAAAGAGAGAGAAATCATGAGAATAACACTCATCCTAATAAGTATGGCATCCTATATTTGTTGGAAAATGCATGAATGTAGAATATATTCTGTTTAGTTATGTTAATATTTATATATATAACTATTTTATTTGATCATTACTCATGTTAATTATATATCAAACTGTTGGTCTGTAAAATATATTTTAAAAAATAAATTAAATATATGAAGGCAGGGATGTTGGAAATAAGAATAACATTTATTTGTGCTGCTGTTTTGTGCATATGGGGTAATTGATGGTAGAAAATGCACTAAAAGATTTTTCTAAAAGCTGAAAATATGTTCGTTGAGTTGTTGCTATATAATCTTGGTCCTCATTACAAAGATATGTTAATCTTATAAAAATTTAATTTAAGATGTCTGGATTTGTAAACCTGTCTTATACTTTGGGAATTAATTCACAGTATCACAAAATATATAAGATTGCAAACATTATTTTAAATAAACTGTTTAAAAGTATCCTGTATTAAGGTTTTGCCATTGTAGCTGTAGGCATATCCCTATAAAATGCTACTTCTTTAGACTCTCATCAATGTGTCCTACGGGTACAATGACTTGGCTCTAAGATTCTGCTCTACAGTAGAGAAGAGTTAATAAAGAACAGTGGTAGAGATATCTACCATAATACTCCTTACATAGAAATACAATAATCTACCACATAATTATCAAATGTCTCACGGGATCTTTATGAAACTTTCCAATGCGCAGGCAGAATTGCCAAATTGTTTTCCTTTGACTCAGGAAAAGCCCCAAGGGGGGATAAAAATCATAAATCATTCTTCTGCTGTGGAGAACACACAGGGAAAATGCGTGAAAGATTCCTCATTAGAAGTGAGTACCATGTATTTGTTTCTGAACTTCCTCTTAAGAATCTAATTCATAGCCTATTTTAAGCTTCTGAAATTTGGACTTTATTATGCTACAACAATCTGCTTTGAAAAACAAAGTCAAGAACAAAAGTTTAGAGTTAGTTGTGCACATGGGAGAGGGAGGGGAAGGATGTATCTTCATTCTTCCTTAATATCTAGGTCACACCACCATTTGTTGTACGGACTTGTCTTTTTCCATTGAATACCTTCCACATAATTTGAGCATGTATACACTTAGTGCTTATACTTATCGTAGTCCATAATCTATGAGTTTATTCTTTGGGAAACATTACGCTTGTAAAGTAATGAATCCTAAGCTTTTGCCATTGTTATTCTAGGCATAAACCTATAAAAAGAAAATTCATTAGGATATCATTAATATATCTTACAGGTAAAATGATATGGTTTTTAATTTCTGAGATACAGAAGAGAAGAATCAAAAAAGAGCAGAGGTGGCTAAAATTAATGTCTAAAATTAAGAGCTGAATCAGACTATATGAATATTCTAACTTCTTTCATTATTTTTTCTGTTTGCTCATTTTGACTACCTTGAAGATTCTTAGGATTCCATGTAATTTTTATTATTGATGTTTATGATTTGATAAACTAATTGGGTTTCTGGACAAATTTGTTATAAACAGCTATAAAATTGTTCTCCATTAAATAGATAAATCATTTTCTTTATTTCATCGATATTTTGTTTTCTTTCAGGATATAAGTCTTTTTCCTTAGGCATATATTACTTTATTCTTAAGATATATTTTAATTTAATTTTTAATTTTTTCTTTATTTTTCTTCTTTGAATTGATCTTCTTTGACACACTCACATGTACACACATATATACATATATATGTATATGTATGTATAATTGGTTTCTAAACAATGCTTTCATGCCCTGAAAACTTACTGAAACTTACTGAATTAGTTTATTAAGTGTTTGAATATTTTTTTCAATATTTGATTAGATCCTGCTAATGCTTAAATATGAAATGTTTTTCACGTAAGCACATTTTTGAACTCTTTGACCCTAGGTCATGGTACTGTTTTGTCAGGTTGTGGAACCTTGGAGTCAGTGACCATACCTGGCAGACACAGATCTTCTGTGGTAAAGGTTCAGAGTAATAAGCCAGCTCCGGCTCTCAACAGTGAACATTGCTTCCTTATTGACTGCCATGTAGGCAAGAAGACACAGATTCATGTTTCCCAGGCACAAATCAGTCCAGCTGCCATCCTTATCCCACTGTGACATAGATGTCCCTCAAACTGTTAGAATTAATCCTTCCAAAATTAAATTTCTTTTCAAATCTTTGAACACAGAGTCAAGAAAAATACCTAATATGGGCTGCTTAAATCTTTCTTAAGAGCAGCAACAAAAATCATGGTGTCTCTGAATTCAAAGGTATTTTATACCTTTGTTTATAATTTAGAAGTCTCCATTTCTTTGTCTTATAATTGAGTCAGCATTCGTCCTAGAACACTGCACATTCACACCTTCCCACAGGCCCCTCTTTGTTTTCTTTTAAGTCGTGACCTCCAATTCTTTTTATTAATGCTACATGAGTGTATGTATATACACATATACCCCAAATATAAACTACGCTGTTGGTTTTAAAGTTTAATCTTTTATAATGCTTGCTGGGTTTTTTATTTTATTATGGATTTTGACTCATATTCATAACTTTTACTTATATTCATGAGAAACACTTTTAGTTCCCTTGCCTTACAGTAGACTTAATAGTGACAGATTGGTAGCGAGGTAATCCGGTCTATGTAAATGAGCAGCAAGTACATTTGATGCTTTGTACATTCAGGGGCCTCATGAGCACTGCTGATGTGTCTCTTACACTTGTCATCCATACTGGAAATAACATTTAAAATATTAATTATCTTTAAGACCAAATGCTTCATTAAAAATATTTCCAGTAGTATCAGTTGATTTATGCTTTATTTTGTAAATATTTTACTATTTGTGATTTATAAATGAATCATTTAATTATAGAACCAAGTGTAAAGTTTCAAAGTATGATGCCTCTTTTCTAATGAATGAAAATATGTGGCATAAATTTTTGCCATAAAATGCATATCATCGTTTGAGAGAATTTTCTCCTATTAATAGAAAATTGTTCAGTGAGTTTCATGCTAAGTTTCTTCTTAGTTATATTTTGGCAATATCTTATATAACAATAAAATTACCCACGTCAGAGTTTTTAGCAGAAGCTTCATAATTTCTATCTGTATTAACTTATAAAACAAGTTTACATTGCTTTGGGCTTTAAGACATTATAAAATTTAAAAGATAGACTCAGTAATCTTTTGTATATGCATTAACATATAAAAATAATTTAAACTGCATATTCATACTATATAGTATAACAGATATTGTATATGAATAAAAAACCTAACATAACAGATATTGTATATAAATAAAAAACCCTAACATAATTAATTATTTTCTTTGTATTTTTTTAACAGTATAGGTTTCCCGAGTAGTCTAGATGGATACATACAATCTCACAGTATTGAAGTATTTCATTCTAACTGGAATTACAGATCTCTCTGAGCTTCAGGCCCCTTTATTTGGACTCTTCCTCATTATATATATGATCTCTGCAGTAGGTAATTTGGGCTTGATCATCCTCACTAAAATAGACTCTAAGCTTCAGATGCCTATGTACTTCTTCCTCAGACAGCTCTCACTCACTGACCTTGGTTATTCAACTGCTGTGGGGCCTAAAATGTTAATAAACTTTGTTGCTGATCAACCTACAATTTCCTATCATTGGTGCTCAGTCCAGCTGACCTTCTTCAGTGTGTTTATCACCACTGAAGTTTTCATTCTGTCAGCCATGGCGTATGACCGCTATGTAGCCATCTGCCATCCACTACTGTACACAATCATCATGTCACAAAGACTATGCCATGTTCTTGTGGCAATCCCTTATCTCTATAGCATGTTTATATCTTTATTGACCATTATCAAGATTTTCACTTCATCATTTTGTGGCCATAATATCATCAGGCATTTCTACTGTGACAGTCTTCCACTGATATTGATGCTATGCTCAGACACACATGAAATTAAGCTGATAGTTTTAATCTTTGCAACTTTTAATTTGATTTCTTCTCTTCTGGTAGTTTCCATGTCTTATATCTTGATCCTTGTGTCCATTGTCAGGATGAACTCTTCAGAGGGCAGGCACAAGGCCTTCTCAACCTGTGGCTCTCATCTGACAGTGATAGTTATATTCTATGGTACTCTATTTTTCATGTATGCACAACCAAAATCCACTCATTCCTTTGAGACTGGTCAAATCGCTTCTTTGTTCTATACACTGGTTATCCCCATGCTGAATCCCATGATCTACAGTTTGAGGAACCAAGAGGTAAAGCAAGCCTTGCATAGAAAATGGAAAATGTGTGTAAATATTCTACTTAAATTATAAAATTGTAAGATAGAGTAAAAAGGAAATATATGATAGTTTACATGTAGTATAATATTTCTTTAATATTACTAATATTATAATAAAATAATAATTATAATATTACTTTAGCTGGGTAATATTGTTGTCTTATGGAATGGCTGCATGCTAAGTACAGATAAAAAGAAAAACATTGATCAATTTTGAATTCAAGTTAATCTTTCCCATATGATGTATCTCCTCTTTATATATAAGTTTTATTTGGATTCCATTTCTACATGTTGTGCCATATAGCTTGTTTCTTGTTTGTTCCCAATAAACTAATAAGCTAAACACTGATTTTTTCATTGTGCTTTCATCCCTAATGCCCTAATGCCTAATATTATAAAAGATAAGACAAGTATATATACAAAATCACATGATATCATATAAAATTCTGATAGAAATCTTAGGTGATGAAAATATTCCTGAGATAAGAGTAGCAAGGATAACTATTTCTATTCTTGATATCTAAAAAAGAAAAAAAGATAAAAGATTGTTCCTTACTTAAATGTGGACTATAAAAATGCTCAACTAGTGGATCATTCCTCACAGGTTTTACTATATTCTATGGGAGTTTGAGATAATATCTCTCAATTCACAGTGTAGTTTTTTGTATGCAATGATAAAATAGCTTTTATATTCTGTCATCTCATGTTGAATACCTTGATCTATAACATGAGAAATGAAGATGTAAAATATCTACTACAAAGGAGGTAGAAAATTGTTGAATTCCTTTTTTTCTTTTGATATCTTATTTATATTTCACATGCTTTCCCCTTTCTCCCCTTTGAAAATCCCCTATCCCATTCCTCTTCTGCCTCTATGAGGGTATTCCTCTACCCACCTGTCTTCCCTCTCTGGCATTCCCCTATACTGGGGCATCTAACACGCTCAGGCCCAAGGACCTCTCTTCCCACTGATGGTCAACAGACTGGACCACCAACCAAAGAATACCTTTTCTTAATGTTAATGTGAAATGTGATTCTAGTAAGTCATTATATGGATATCACCCTTTTGTTTATAAGCATCAAAAGGAGGAGCAAGCCCAAGAGAACGCTGCATATTTGGAGTTTTCTTGCCATTTATTCACACAATCAAAGTGTTATGAATATAATCAGGAACAGATAAGCAAAATACTTCCTTAAGAAGGAGATGAATTGTAAATATAGTTATTAATGAAATATTTTTGTGTATTTAAATACTTTCTAGGGACATTTGACCAAAACTACAAATAACACAATCATCACTGTGCTTTATCATATGAGGAACTAGATATTCTAGGAAATGAAACTATTTCCTGTATTTTTTAAAATTATTCTATTTAAACAGTCATGTCCATGTATGTTTATATAGCTGCATTTTGTATACTTCTCCTCTTTCAAGCTTTATAGTTATCTATCTTATTTATACTCAAGATTATAAATGTTACAAGGAATGTGGACATCTGAATATTCTAAATATCTACATTCCTAACAGGAAAACTAAGGTCCTTATGTATTTCTTTTAGACAGGAGTGATTCTGGGCTAAAATTTTTGAGATGGGAGGGTAGCCCCATCCTTCAACAGGGGGCTGTGCCTAACCTTAAGGTATGGTCCCTACAGGTTCTCTCTCCCCTTTATTTGATATTTCAGCTAATGTCAGCCCTGTTGGGTGCTGGAGTCTCTTGATTTCCTGGCATCTGGGACTTTCTGGTCCTCACACTCCCCATCCCCCATTCCTATACACCTCTGTTAAATATGCTGACCCTCTATACATCTCCCTCATCTCCTCCATACCAGATCCTCACCCTCTTTTCCCCTTCCATTCCTCTCTTCTTCCCAAGTCCCTCCCACCCTCTACCTCCCATGATTATATTGTTGCCCCTTATAAGTGGGACTGAAGCATACAGCAACAAAGAGTAGAGCAGAGATTGAAGAAAAGGCCATCCAGGGACTGAGGCATCTGGGGATCCATCTCATATGCAGTCACCAAACCCAGACACTATTGCTGATGACAAGAAGTACTTGCTAGTAGAAGCCTGATATAGCTGTCTCCTGAGAGGCTCTGCGAGATCTGGACCAATACAGATGCAGGTGCTCACAGCCATAGAACTGAGCACAGAGACCCCCAATGGAGGAGTTTGGGGAAGGACTGAAGGAGCTGAATGGGTTTGCAACCCCATAGCAAGAATAACAATATCAACCAACCAGATCCCCCAGAGCTTCCAGGCACTAAACTACCAACCAAAGAATACACATGCAGGAACCCATAGCTTCAATTGAATCTGAGGCAGAGGATTGCCTTATCTGGCATCAAAGGGAGGGGAGGCCCTTGGTCTTGTGAAAGCTTGACGGTCCAACATAGGGGAATGCTAGAGTGGTGAGGCAGAAGTGGATGGGTAGTTGGGGATAGCACCCTCAAAGAAGCAAGGGTGAAGGGGGAATGTTTGCAGAGGGGAAACTGGGAAGAAAATACATAACATTGAAATGTAAATAAATAAAATAACTAATGAAGAAAGAAAGAAAGCAACCCTGCTCTTTCCCAAAAACAAGTTTTACCCTCGCCTGCAAACTTCCCTGCTTCAGAGAGGACTCAGCCTGAACTAAGTTCCCAGCAACAATTCTTTTTAAGTACAATCAGACTTTTTATACCTTTAGCAGAAGCATAATATAGTGCTTATTTCCAGAATCAATACAGTTTTAACTGCCAAGAAACAATGATGTTTGCAAGTTTAGTATTTAAGACGAACTGTCCAGTCAAGCCTTCTTGCTTCCTTGAATACTAAGGAATCATACAGAGAAATACTAAGCATTCCAAATACTTCATTGTCTGTTGGCATGCATTGCTCTTTCAGGAACTGGAAGGCACATTGTGCACCAGAAGCCATGGACTCTAACCTGAAAAATCTGCGACACAGGCCTCTCAAGGCAGCTAGGCTAAACTAACTCTGTGGCCCACTGTATATGCATTTTGTTTTGTTTCTGGCAGTTTTCCTCTTTTTTTAGTACAAAACTTTCTTTGCCTCCATAGACTTGCAGAGATAAAATGAAGAGAAACAGAATGAAATATCTCAATGTTTCCAATAGGTTCATTGTATAGTCTTGTGTGGGGGATGTCAGTAGAGGAAACTGCTTAAGGCCTTCTTTTTCACTGTGTTTCCATTCATTTGTGGACGGCTGTTTTCAAAAAGGCACAATTATTACCTTATACTGCCATTATTTGGAATAAAAGATGGGAAAAGAAAATTGAAATAGTTCCTAGTTAGTAATGGTTTGACTTATAATTGCTAATTTTATGGATACAATTGACAGGCTTAAAGAATGACCAAGTAGTCAACAACAATTATTTCTTTGTTTGTGTTCTCATTTATTAGAAGATATTAATCCTGGAAAAGGTGTATTGAAGGGGGCCTGTTAAGAAGAAATCCGCATGAAAGATCCTCTTGTGTCCTTAACTAAAGACACAGAGCTACATGCAACTAAAAAATTCTTATAATGAGAGATACATTCCTCACATGAAAGACATCCCACACAAAAGACTTCTTAAACTGGTTACATAATAACCAGTGGTCAGCCCTTAAATCATGTGCATACAAGCAATATAATGTGGGCTAAGCAGGTTGAATTTACATACACATGCACACACATAAATGCACACATTTACATATTTAGGGATAAATCTCTGTGTGTGTGGTATTTGTGTATCTCTCTCTATGTGTGTGTGGACTTGTAAAAACTGTTTTAAAATTTTATGAATACAAAAGAGAACAAAAGAGGAGCTCACAGAAAATTAGATGGAGGAAAGAGAAGGGAGGAATTATGTAATTATATTTTAATTTCAAAAGGTAAATCCAGACACATAAAATCATCATATAATATATTTATAATAAAATAATGTATATAAATCATCTTTTATGAATGATTACCTGTGGAATATGTGATATATACACAACGTTCTACACACACACACACACACACACTGTGGTCAGACCCACTGGTACTTTGCCAGTATACTCTGGAATTTCTTAGTCTCCACATGACAAGGACAGAGAGAATTTGGACATAGAGACAGATTCAGAGAGATAGAAAGGCACAGTGGGGTAGCTTCCTCAACGATTCAGCTGTAATTAATGTTCCTAGTGGGCAATTACTGAGCAAAATATAAGTACTATCAAACTCTCAAATACTGTAGGGACAAGTAATTAATTGCATGTCATTTCCTTAATAAATGTCAAGTCTCCAAAGATTAAAATAGATAAATTCATGAATTGTTTTAAGCAGTGTAAGGATGACATACCAGAGCCACCCAGAAACTTCGTAGATGCCATTGTAGGTAATAAATGAAATAATTTTATGAGGGCTTATGCTAGATACATTACACGATTCATTCAATGCTGTATGTTGGGCTATCACGCTGCGATGTCTGCATACACATAGCTCCCTGTGTTTACAATTTGATATTGTAGTGTGGATTAAGGAGCTAAATGCTCACAATAATCTTCTAAAAGCATGGTATTGTTTTCAATTTTTGGGTTTTATATAAGCAACTTTATCTCTAACAGAGAAGGTCAGACCAAAAGAAGCACACCAGACTTGATTAGTAAATTTAATTGCAAAGATTCAAAGCTCTCTTGAAATTCCAAATATTTAGGTAATTGATTAATTTTTTTAAAAAAAACACATCAAACTTCAATTATTGTTTAAATAAATGTTCCGATGCACTTCTTCCACTGTATATTTAAAAGTAAAATGAGAATTATTTTTGATATTCTGTCAAAAAAGAATGATTAGTAAAATAAATATATTAAAGTACTCAGACATCTATCCGTGATATAATATTCAGAATAAACTTTCATTCTCATGCAATCTGACAAACTACAAGAATAACTTTAAAAACAATAGTAACAAGTGAAAACGGCATTATGAGAAAATTATTTTTCTTACATAGAATTCTAAAGAAATACTTTTTATTATCATATATAGATAATATATATTTTATTGAAATTGTTATTGAAAACACATAGCATAGATTATTTTTCAGTGCTACTAATGAAGAAAGTAAAGCCTTCACTGGAAATTCACTATATGACTGTTCTGTTGCTCCTGCCTTTTGATCTCATACAGGCTTTATGACAGGGTATGTGTTAAAAACCTAAATATTTCCACAAGATTTAAACATCACTGGGAACGTTGAATTCAGAGGAAACAAAAGTACAATGCTCCTGACAGCCAGTATTGTGGAACTGGGCTGTGTGAGGTTGTTTAGAAGGCTGGGATTAAAAAGATACACAAAGAGTTTTAAAAATTACCCCCAGTGTTGATTCACTGATTTAAATTTAAGTACCCCAGATACTACAGTGTAGCTGTCCAGCCGCCATGGACGAACTGGGTCTACCTGAAATGGAGGTCTAAAAATGAAAAGGGGACAGGGTGAGAGAGAAGAATGAAGCCAAGACAAAAGTTTCCGATCAAGGATCGAAATTTAATGTTCTGTTACTGCGTTATATAGGGAAAACCCACAGACCCCATCCTTTGTTTCCAGCCACCTCAGCGGGTGGTCCATGTCACTAGGCTGCTGTAGGAAATTGTAAATGCAGCAGCAAGGTTTTAAGACCACCCTGGGTTTGTTAATCCTACTCTAGGCTGGGGGAAGGGCACACTAGAACAAGGGCACTGCAAAACTCCATCTATTTACAGAAGAGTGATTTAAAGACTTAATGGTTTTTGTTACAAACAGATGTAAGAACAAGAATTGTCCGCTTTTTAAAAAATTCTACACTTCAACCCTCCACTGTTATAATCCAGGCAATAATTGAATTGCCTGTATTAGCGGCAGATTTTTTCCCCCCATTTGATTTTCCAAATGAATTTCCATCATTTCCTCCTCATCTGTGGCCGTGGCTCTCTTGAGAAGTCTCTGGGCACAAATAATAGGAAAGCATTTTTTTTTTTTTTTTAATCTGCACTTAAAACCAATGCCAGAGCGCTCTCCTATGCACAGCTGTCCTCACTATCAGACAGTGTCCCACACTGCGCAGAGGAGCAGGACAGGTTCCTGCTCTCAGATGTGGTTCTGTTGCACAACCAAAAGATGCGGAGCTGCTTGGATGATGGCAGATGGGGTACATGCTGTTGGTGGTGTGCTGCTGAGCATCTGTATGGTCAGAAGGTTGTAAGGGAACTGAGTAGAACCTGTTGAAGAGGGCTTGTCTTCCCAGGCCCATCCTAAGTAGCTTTGCCCAGGGATAAGAGATTTAGACTTCCTGCTGTTTGATTTGTTGATCAGCTTTGGTTTGCATACTCCTGAATGAGGTGATGGGTCCCCTTCATCTCTCTGTGTCTAACTGCTAGTCACAACTGAGGTGCTGGCACTACCAGGCACAACGCCCACAGGATGGAGCATGACAACACCATAATCTTCAATTTTTCATGGAAACTTCCCTTGAGAGCCTTTCTGACAATGTCTTCTAGACCAAGATTACCGGCAGGATTAGCAAAGGAAAGGCTTCTTGAGTTTACTGCACCTGATGCAGTAACTGCTGGCAGATTGAAAATCTCTGTTCCTGGCTGAGCAGCTGACAGTAAATATATTCTTTATGATATCTACGGTGGCCTCAGGTAGTATAATTAGATTTAAATTTCTATATTTCTCATAGGAGGAAGACATGTGCATGGAGACTGGTAAGCAATAAGTAGGCCCCACTATCATAAGCAGTATGTAATAAATTTGGTTTCTAGTTATAATTAATGAGGTGTAACTTTAATGCAATGAGGTTTGTGCTTTTACTTTCCTCATAGTAAACTTAGAGCCTTTTCCTACCATTTTTTTTAACAATTATTATTTCTGTGTTTTGCTTGTTTTTTCTTTTAAAGCAATGTTATTACAAATAACTATAAAGTAGGAGACTAGTTTGTAGGTAGTTTATAACTTCCTCATCTCAGAAATCCTTTGAGGACAGGTTAGTTATTTATCCATAAGAATAATTTTCTTTAGAAACCAGCATTTTTGCCAAAATAAACTTTTGTTAGAATTATAAACTAAGATAAACACTGATAATATTGATTTACAAACATTATATACTATATATAAATATATATATGTATGTATGTACAGAATTACTGTAAATGTTATAGTCAAAATATTAAAGACCAAAATACAGCAGATATAAATTTACACATTAAGGCTCTTAATATCCCTTTAGACGTTTAATCTGATCTTATGATTGGCTGAATGTGTGGGTTGCCCTATGTCGGTGGCTGGTATCCTCAGAAACAAAAAGAGGACATGAGAAATACTGCATCATGAGTTAAGTAAGTAAGCACCATATGGATGCTGTGAGTGAAACCTGGATCCTCTGGAAGAGCAGCAATTAATCTTAATGGCTGAACTCAAGTCACTGTTCTATTTCCTTATTCAGACACTGTCCAATACTTATTCATTTTATCTAGGTTATAAGACTTCCTGGAATAAATGGTGTTCTGCTTTTAATGATCAGTGCTCTGCTTTTAATGATTATTTCTATTAATGATAGTCACTGTTAAATATTTCATCATATTGTTAAAAATAATTCATAAAACCCACTGTAATATTAAAAATGGCTTCATAGAAATAACTCAAAAGATTTTTAACTGTACTATAATAATTATATATGAAAATAAAAATTTTATAATATATGTGTTTCATAATTATATATGAAAATAAAAATTCATAATATTGATTCTACATTAAAATGTAATTTTCCATTTCTAACCTTTTTCACTTTTGATAAAGATAATACAATGATGCCCTAGGTTAGTAGGACATTATTAAAATAAAACAAAACAGTAAACTCCTAATCTATCACTGTCTCTTACATTCTAGTTAAAAATGTTTTTAAGTAAAGATATTGTCATTTGCAAATAACATTATTGGTAAGTTTAGATTTATCTAATTTGCATTTGTTTTGCATTTTGCAAATTCTCCCAGGTGATAATGCAGAAAAGTTATTGGGTAGATTGATGTATCAATCCAGAATAGAATTTGCTGTAAGCCTAGATGGATAAACACAACCTCACAGTGGTGACTGAATTCATCCTGATGGGGATCACTGACAGGCCTGAACTTCAGGTTCCATTGTTCGGATTGTTTCTCATCATCTATCTGATCTCACTGATGGGCAACATGGGCATGATCATCCTTACCCTGGTGGATTCCAGACTGCAAACACCCATGTACTTCTTTCTCAGACATCTGGCTATCACCGATCTTGGTTATTCTACAGCTGTGGGACCCAAAATGCTGGTAAATTTTGTTGTCAAGCAAAATACTATCACTACTTATCTCTGTGGAACACAGCTAACTTTCTTTCTTGTGTTCATCATTTGTGAACTCTTTATTCTATCTGCAATGTCCTATGACCGCTATGTGGCCATCTGTAAGCCTCTACTCTATACTGTCATCATGTCACATCGGGTATGCTGGGTGCTAGTGGCAGTTCCTTATTTCTATAGTGTCATCATTTCTCTTCTAATAACTATAAAAATTTTTGCTTTACCTTTTTGTGGCTACAAGATCATTAGTCATTTCTGTGACAGTCTCCCTTTAATATCATTGCTCTGTTCTAATACACATGATATTGAAATTATAATTTTGATTTCAGCAGGGTTTAATTTGGTTTCATCTCTAGTGGTACTCCTCTTTTCTTATCTACTCATTCTTATAGCCATTTTTAGGATGAATTCAGCTGAAGGCAGGCAGAAAGCTTTGTCTACTTGTGGGTCCCACCTGACAGTGGTCATCGTCTTCTATGGGACTTTAATATTTATGTATGTGCAACCCAAATCAAGTCACTCCTTTGACACTGATAAGGTGGCTTCCATCTTTTATACTCTGATTATCCCTATGTTGAATCCCTTGATCTATAGTCTAAGGAACAAAGATGTAAAATATGCCCTAGAAAGGTTGTGGAAAGTATTAGGCAATATTTTTTCTTAATGTAATACAGAAAATGAATCTTGTAAATTATATTATGGGAATTTTCTTTTCTATGTGTGTATCTACCTTAATAGAAAGCAAATGAACATGTATTCATCTATTATCTTAAAAATTTGTACCCACCTTTAATTGTTTTAATTAAATCAGTGAAACATAATAAATGTGTTTTCATTAAGTTTGTTAAGTTTTCAAAGAAACTTCAGGTTTAATAAAGGAATGACCAAGTATAAGGAATGGTTTAATTTTCATTAGTTACCAGATGAATAAAAACTAAAATGAAAATGAGATGCTGCCTATTCACGTGTCATTTTTTATTTTAATATTTTTATCTTATGTTATCATTGAAATGTGCACTGGCTGACCTGTAACTCTCTACATAGACCAGAGTAGTCAAGAAATCACTGAAGTCCAAGTCCCTCTGTTTTACCAATGCTAAAATTAATGATATTTACCACCATGCCTGGGTCTTTTTAACATTTTTTAAAGCAGTGAAGAATCATTGCTTCTCTTCTAAGATTCATAATCGCACTAGCCACAAGCAATGAGCTATGATAACAGTACCAGGCATAATTTCTGTCCTATTAAGTGGGCCCTAAGTCCAATGAGAGAGTTGTTACTGCCAAGATATAAATGCCACTATTTCACCTTAAAAGGGGGGGGGGAGGTACTGTATCTACATGAATTCATCTTAAAGGAAATGGTGAAATAGTTCAATCTTATGGGTGGTCTCTGGATGGGAGCAATTTGATTGTGGTAATCAGGTATATAGAGAGAGTAAAAGCAAGGCAAGAGAGTTAAAATTAATAGGCATTTGAGGGTGGTATAGAAATCTAGTAAGATAGAAACTTCCCAAAGTATATGAAAGCAATCCAATGAAGTTTTTAAATATGGGAGAAAGAGAGTCCCAACTGGTTTTCTCTTGTTACCAAATGAAGATTCTAGTACTAGGACTAGGTTATGTCCAATTGTGTTGTTGACCAAAGGGGCTATAGAAATCCCAAATTAACCCATCATGTCAACAAAACAATAGAATGCTCTTAAACTGTCACCAAGGTATTGTTGCTGAAAACAACATACACAAAATTCATTGAATACAAAGAGATGAAGCTGGTGACTCTACAGAATATTCACTCCTTTGTCCTGGTGTCTTTAGCACAGAAAGATACTCTGCAGGCTAGCAAAAGAGAAACATATATACCAACTGAGCCACAAGCCCTTTATCATCCCGCCTGCAAAACTATACTAGGGCAATGGTAGCATAAACTTGTGGAAGAAATTAATTAATAACTGATTTGACTTAAGGCTTACTTTACAAGTTCGATTCCATGCCCAATGCTGCTTAAGTAACCAAGATCTCGAGATTAGATATCCCAGAGATATAGGATTAAACCAAATATTACTGCTATTTTTCAAGTAGTTATAAAATGACTCCTAATAATATTTTGCTATACTCATAGAGCAGTCCCTTATTCAATCGTCATCAGAGAAGCTTCTTCCTGCAGAAGATGGGAATGAATTCAGAGACAAACACCCACACATTATGCAGAGAGGGAGAGAAAGAGAGAGAGAGAGAGGAAAGAAGTGAGAGAGGAAGGGAGAGAGAGAGACAGAGAGAGAAAGAGAGAGAGAGAGAGAGAGAGAGAGAGAGAGATTTGAATGATCAGCTCGAAGTGGAACATAGCCACAAAATTTCACTCTCTGTACTCATAGAACCCTGTAGAAGAAGAACCAATAAGGGTACAATAGCCAGAGGGAATGGAGAACACAAGAACATGGCTGTCTAAATCAATAGAGCAAAACTCATAGGAATGCAGCATGCACAGGATTTGTACGGCTCTGTACCAGGTTCTCAGTATTTTATGGCTTTCAGTTTAGTGTTTTTAGTAGGACTCCTGAATGTGTGAACAAATGGGTCTCTGCTGCTTGTGCATGATTTCTCTAAGGCTGTTTCCCTTCTGTTGATTTGCCTTGCCCAATTTCAGTGTGCTGATTTTTGTCTTATTATGTTTTAAATGTAATGTATTGTTGCTTTCTTTTAGAAGTTTGTTATATCTAATGAGAGACAGAAAGTGAATGGATCTAAAGGAGAAGAGTAGTGAGGAGTTATAGGATGAGTAAAGGAAGAGGGAACTGTAATATGGATATATTGCATTAGAAAAGAATCTAATATCAATGAAAGGGGGAAAAATAAAAATGCAGTGAAGTTATGCAATAGTGTCATATAGCAAAACTTTAGAAGAATTATTTTCAAAGCTAACATTATTAAAAGGCTAGGTAATTCTTTTTGTCTCTACTAATAGGATATATGATAACTATATACTAAGAGCCAATCAATACTTGAACCTGTAAAAATACTTGGAAATTAAAGGATGAAATAAGTTTGTAATAAACAACAGGACAGGACAGGAACAGAACTGGTCCCGGTGTTCAGTGGCTTACCTGAGCTATGGGAAGTCCACCCGGAACTCAGTTCTCACACCTTAAAATTAGGGTTAGGGTTAGGGTTAGGGTTAGGGTTAGGGTTAGTGTTATGACCCAAAACATGAAGAAAATTTTCCTTGGTAATAAAAAGAAAAATTTCTTTTTTCTCTTCCTGCCTGAGACCCTCGAAAGACTCCAGAGTCTAAAGGCCTCCCAGGAGATCTGCTGTACCCAGGGCAACAGACCTCACAGTCTGAAGGTCGCTCAGGAGATCTGCTGCAGTCAGAGGAACAGATCATTGGCATCTATACCCCTCTGAAGACCCCACAGTCTGAAAGTTTCCCAGGAGATTTGCCGCAGTCAGGGATTCAGGTCTCCCAAGATACCTACAACAACCCAGGAATATGGGAAGCAGTTTCCAGACAGAGACATCCAGGTTAGTTAACAGCAGAGATAACCAGATTGCAGTAGGCAAGGGCATGACCATAAGCAATAGAAGCCAATATATTTTGGCACAATCTGAACCCAGTTCTCGCAGCACAGCAAGCCCTGGATACCCCAACATACCTGAAAACCTGGGTGATGACCTAAAATCATATCTCATGAAAATAATAAAGTCCTTTAAGGAGGATATAAATAATTCACTGAAAGACATACAGGAGAACACAGGTAAATAAGTAGAATCCCTTAAAAAGGAAACAAATAAATTCCTTAAAATAATACAGGAAAACACAATCATACAGGTAAAAGAATTGAACAAAGTGGTCAAAGACCTAAAATGGGAAGTATAAACAAGAAAGAAATCACAAATGAAAGCAAACCTGGAAATAGAAAACCTAGGAAAGAAGTCAACAACACCCTTCATTATAGTCACAAATAATAAAAAATATCTTGATGTAACTCTAACCAAATATGTGAAAGATCTGGCTGATAAGAACTTCAAGTCTCTCAAGAAACAATTCAAAGAAGACCTTAGAAAATGGAGAGATCTCCCATGCTCATGGATTGGTGGAATGAACATAGTAAAACTATTAATCCTACCAAAAGCAATTTACTGATTCAATGAAATGCCCCTCAAAATTCCAACACAATTCTTCACGGAAATGGAAAGAGAAATTATCAATTATGAAAAACCAAAAATCCCAGGATACCTAAAACAAATCTTAACAATAAAATAACTTCTGGGGGAATCATCATCTCTGTCCTCAAGCTGTCCTACAGAGCAATAGTGTTAAAAACTGAATGGAATTGGTGAAGAGAAGACAGATTGATCAATGGAATAAATCTTTAATAAGTGGTGCTGGTCTAACTCCAATTCTGTATGTAGAAAAATAAAAATAGAAGCATATTTGTGACCCTGCACAAAGCTTACGTACAAGTAGATCAAGGACATCCACAGAAAACCAAATACACTGAAACTAGTAAGAGAATATTGGAAAGAGGTTCAAACTCATTGACATGTGAGGAAATTTCACAAACAGAACTCTAGTGGCTTAGGTTCTAAGATCAAGAATTGATAAATGGGACCTCATAAAGCAGAAAAGCTTCTGTAAGTCAAAGTACATAGTCAATAGGACGAACCAGCAACCTACATATTGGAAAAAAAAATTGTCATATCTCCACATCTGATGAAGGCTAATATCAAAATATATAATGAACTCAAGAAGCTAGTCTCCAAAACACTATATAACCCAATCCAAAAAAAAAAAAAAAAAAAAAAAAGAATGGGGCATAGAACTAAACAGAATTCACAACAAATAAATCTTGAATGGCCAAGAAGCACTTAAAGAAATATTTAGATTCTATCTTCCCTTTGTTGGGTATTTCTGCTAATGTCATCCCTATTGGGTCCTGGGAACCTCTTGCTTCCCTGGCATCTGGAACTTTCTAGTGGCTACCTCTGGTTCCCCAGTCCCCACTGCTACACACCTCCTTTGAGTTTCTTGACTCTCTAAATTCTTCCCTGTCTATTCCTACACCTGATCCTTTCTTTCCTGTCCCCTCTCAGTTTTAGGGCCTCCCTTCCCTCTAACTCCCTTGATTATTTTGTTCCCCCTTATAAGTAGGACTGAAGTATCCATGCATTGGTCTTCCTTCTTCATGAACTTCGCTTGGTCTGTGAATTGTGTCTTGGGTATTCCGAGATTTTGCCTAATATCCACTTATAAGTGAGTACATACCATGTGTGTTCTTTTGTAACTGAGTTACCTCACTGAAGATGATATTCTCCAGCTCCATCCATTTGTCTATGAATTTCATGAAGTCATTGTTTTGAAAGTACTTTATTGTGTAAATGTACCACATTTTGTGTATCCATTCCTCTGTTGAGGAACTTCTGAGTTGTTTCCAGCTTCTGAGTACTATAAATAAGGCTGCTATGAATATGATGGAGCTTGTGTCCTTGTAATATATTGGAACTATGTCCAATTTTCAGAGAAACCACCAGAAACCACCAGATTGATTACCAGAGTGATTTTACCAGCTTGCAATCCCACCAGCAATGGATGAGTGTTTCTCTTTCTTTATGTCCTCACCATCATGTGCTGATACCTGAGTTTTTGAACTTATCCATTCTGACTGGTGTGAGGTGGAATCTCAGGGTCGTTTTGATTTGCATTTTCCTATTGACTAAGGACTTTGAAGATTTCATATATTTTTATTGGTTGTTTGATCTATTTACATTTAACATGTTATCCCCCTTTCTGATTTCCCTTCTGCAAACCCTAATCCCATCCTTCTTACCTCTGCTTCTATGAGGGTGCTCCCCCACTCACCTACCAACTCACTATTGCCTCACTGCCTTTGCATTCCCCTATGCTGGAGCATTGAGCCTCCACAGGATCAAGGACCTTTTCTCCTTCTGATGCCATATTAGGTGATCCTCTGTTATTTATGCAAATGGAGCCATGTGTTCCTCCATGTGTACTCTTTGGTTGTTGCTTTAGTCTCTGGAAGCTCTGGGGGGCCTGGTTGGTTGATATTGTTGTTCTTCCTAAGGGGTTACAACCCCCTTCAGTTCTTTCAGTCATTACCCTAACTTCTCCATTGGGGTCCCCATGCTCAGTCCTATCATTGGTTGCAAGCATCCACATCTCTATTGGTCAGGCTCTAGCAAGGTCCTTCAGGGGACAGCAATATCAAGCTTCTATGAGCAAGAGCTTCTTAGCATCAGCAATAATGTTTGGTGTTTGGAGATGGGATAGATCCATAGCTGGGGCAATTTCTGAATGGCCTTTCCTTCAGTCTCTGCTCCACTAATTTGTCCCTGCTCCCATTTAGAAAGGAACAATTCTGTTTTAATATTTTTGAGATGAGTGGATGTCCCCAATGTTAAAATGAGGACAACACAAAAGTCCAACAAAGAAAGAAAATTTCAGATCAATTTCCCTTATGAATATCAATGAAAATTACTCAATAAAATTCTCACAAACAAAATCCAAGAGCACATCAAAACAATTCTTCACCATGATTATGTAGGCTCCATTCCAGGGTTGCAGGGATGATTCAATATACAGAAATGCATTGATGTAATCCACTATATAAACAAACTCAAAGGAAAAAAAAAACCACATGATCATCTCATTAGATGCTGAAAAAGCATTTGACAAAATATAACACCCCTTCATGTTAAAAAGTCTTGGAAAGATCAGGAATTCAAGGCCCATATCTAAACATAATAAAAGCAATATGCAGCAAACCAATAACTAACAACAAACTAAATGGAGAAAAACTTGAAGCAATCCCACTAAAATCAGGGACTAGACAAGGCTGCCTGCTTTCTGCCTATCTATTCAATATAGTACTCAAAGTTCTAGCCAGAGCAATTAGATGCCAAAAGGATGTCAAAGGGATACAAATTTGAAAGGAAGAAGGCAAGATAACACTATTTGTAAATGATATGGTAGTATAGTTTAGTGATCCCAAAAACTCCACCAGAGAACTCCTGCAGCTGAGAAACAACTACAGCAGAGTGGGTGGATACTAAATTAACTCAAACAAATCAGTAGACTTCCTCGACTCAAAGACTAAACAGGCTGAGAAAGAAATTAGGGAAATGACACCCTTCATAATAGTCACAAATACTATAAAATATCTTGGTGTGACTCTAACCAAGCAAATGAAAGATCTTTATGATAAGAACTTCAGGTCTCGGAAGAAAGAAATCAAAGACAACCTCAGAAGATGGGGAAAATCTCCCATGCTCATGGACTGGCAGGATTAACATAGTAAAAATGGCCATTTTACCAAAAGCAATCTACAGATTCAATGTAATCCCCATCAAAATTCCAACTCAATTCTTCACAGAGATAGAAAGAACAATTCTCAAATTCATCTGGAATAATGAAATTCAAGACAGTGAAAACTATTTTCAATAATAATAGAACTTCTGTGGAAATTACCATCCCTTACCTCAAGCTGTAGTACGGGAGAATAATGATAACCCTTATAATGTTGATACAGAGACAGAGAGGCAGATTAATAAAATAGAACTGAAAATGCAGAACTAAACCCACTCACCTATGATAACCTGATCTTTGACCAAGAAACCAAAACCATTCAGTGGAATAACGACAGCATATTCAACAAATAGTACTGTCTCAAGTGGCAGTAGGCATGTAGAAGAATGCATATTAATCCATTCTTATCTCCTTGTACAAAGCTCAAGTCCAAGTGGATCAAGGACTTCCACGCAAAACCAGGTTCACTGAATCTAAAAGAAGAAAAAGTGTGAGAGAGCACAGGGGAAAATTTCCTGAATAGAATACCAATGGCTCAGACTCTAAGATCAACTATAGGTAAATGGGACTTCATAACATTGGAAGTTTCTCTAAGGCAAAGGACACTGTCAAGAGGACAAAACAGCAACTTACAGATGGGGAAAATATTTTTAGCAAACCTACATCTGATAGAGGCCTAATATCCAATATATACAAAAAACTCAAGAAATTAGACTCCAGAGAACCAAATTACCCTATTAAAAAGTGGGGTACAGAGATAAACAAAGACTCCTCAAGTGAGGAATCTAGAATGTACTAGAAGCATCTAAAGAAATGTTCAGCATCTGTACTGGCTGGTTTTGTGTCAACTTGTGGCAAGCTAGAGTTATCACAGAGAAAGGAGCTTCGGTTGAGAAAATGCCTCCATGAGATCCAGCTGTAAGGCATTTTCTCAATTAGTGATCAATGAGGGAGGGCCCCTTATGGGTAGTATCATCTGTTGGCTGGTAGTCTTGGGCTCTATTAAAAAGCAAGCTGAGCAAGCCCAGGGAAACAAGCAGTAAGAAACATCCCTCCATGGCCTCTGCTTAAACTCCTGTTTCCTGACCTGCTTGAATTCCAGTCCTGTGATGACAGCAATGTGGAAGAGTAAGCTGAATAAACCCTTTCCTCCCCAACTTGCTTCTTGGTCATGATGTGTGTGCAGGAATAGAAACCCTGACTAAGACAGCATCCATAGTCATCAGGGAAATGCAAATCAGAATGACTCTGAGATTCCATCTCACACCAGTCAGAATGGTTAAGATAAAAAACTCAAGGTAACAGCAGGACATAGATGTTTTCAGGCATTGGAATAGCTAACTCACAAATATGGCTTGATGAGTACATGTAATGACACCCATTTTTTTCCTGAATAATAGAAGAAAGATACTTTATGTGACTTCAATAGTGTATATATAATTCTATCAGGATTATGAAAGTCTTGTGCTTTTATAGCTGTAAAACACATGTCAAACTAGTTCCCATGGTAACACTAATAACTCATGCTCTCTAATTGAATAAATAAATTATTAAAGTTATTTAGGTCTTTGTGGAAATCTCAGTCTGTTAGTTTTCTTTCAACAGTTAACTAATATTTCTCCTTGGTGAATACATCAATTGTCTCAGACAATTAAAAGACACAACAAAATCTTAAGCCTCTAAGATAATCAGGATGTGATCATTTGAACAATTTGTACGATACTTCCCCTGGGAGCATTGGAAAGAGCAAAGAGAGAGACATAAATTCTTGCTACCTTAAAGAGAAAGTAGAAGTGACTTAGAATATTAGAATTTAATCCTTTCTCAAAGGTAAGTGATTTCATGTATTTGATACAGATAGACACCAGTGTAAAAATACTTGCATATCGTACCTGGCCTCTAATTGCTGGCACTCTTTTACTCCTTGAGATACAGGACAAAAATAGTGCATTTCCTTGTGTTTCCTGAAGTTGTAAAATTGTCTTAAGACATTATATTTTTATCATGTGAACAGACAGCTAGAATCCATTGTATTTATGAGAGTTTCAAGTGAGGAGGAGACATATATCAATAATTCATTACTGATCGCACCCATTAAAAGTAATAAGATAATTGCTTTCAGAAACAAAACAGGATGGTACATTGTATATGCTTCACATAAAAAAAAACATGTATTGATGAGAATCCTATATAATTTTAGGTAAAAAAAATACTACTTTTTATACTGAAAATAAAATGAATTTATTTAATAGGAGATATAAATTTACAATACAAATAATACAAACAATGAATATATATATATATGAATGATACAAATTTCCTATTGAAAAGCATACATTCATAAAAGAATCTTTTCTATGAATATTTCCATAAAATTTCTTGTACACTAAACAGTTTTATTTAGTATTTTGCAATGCTGCATGTACAGCCGTTAGGAGGTTAGCGTTAGTGCTGCACATGCTGACAAGACTACCCTGCATTTTTCTTCATTAGACATTAAACTCTGATTAGTCCTACAACTGGAAATCATGCTGACAATGGTGAAGATTCTCACTGATTAGGGACTGAAGGACTAAAAGGAAATAATCATATAGAATTAGCTGGTGCATCTTCATTATCTTGTTTCGATGAAAAACTACTTTGCTTCTCAACTTGTACAATTGTATTAAAGGAAGTGGAAATACCACTAAAATATACTCAATCATGATATTGAGACTTATAAATAATTCTTTGTCCAATTAAATTAATAAGTAAATACATATTACAGGCTCTATTACTTCTATATGGTATTATAGAATAATTGTGCAAAAGTGTACAAAGAAAATTACTAAATATTAATAGTTTAGCTGGAAAGTATCTAAAAGTTGTTATCTGGTAGATTAAAATAAATGAGAATTCTATTGAAAAAAATTGAATAGTTGTATCTCAACTACAGTAAAAGCAATCAAAACTTAAATATCAGTGATGCACACACAGAGACAGTATATTAAGCTTCATACACTATCAAGCACAATTCCATATACTACACTAAGTGCTTTGAGAAGCTTTTTTAAACCAGATTAGAAAATACTGTAGAGTGACATGTTTTCTCTATTAAACTCACACTTATAAAATTCAAGATAATAGTACAGTTCCACTCACCAATGCATTTCATAATAGTATAAGCAAAATAGAGTGGAAATGACATAGGATATTAAAATGATTGCACTTGGCTATGGGAAAGACACATTTAAAAGATATACAAATATGCATTTTTATTTCAGTTTGTCTCTTATAACTTAGAATGATTTGAGTTGAGGGATTATAATAATCAAAATGATTTAGCTTCATTCTGTCTCTGTCTTGATTTTCAAGAATACAAAACGTTCATACAAAACTCAGACAAAATAAAGATGTAGTCTAAAATCCAAGATCTATGTATAATGTAACATTTTAGTATTATTATCCATGTTTTACATACATGTATAATTGCAATACAATGATATTTAAATTTATTATATATCTTCTTGAAGAGATCATTTGCAAAATAGAATACTCTATACATTCATTTAAAAATCATATGCAAATACTGGTTGTGACCATTTATTTTTTAAAAAAAATAATCTGTTCATCCTACAAATATAATTTAATAAAGTTGTTGACAGTGTTTGTTTCTTTTGGAGGATATAGTTGGATGACATGGGGCAGAAAAACACAACATCATTGCCTGGGTTCATCTTGATGGGAATCTCACAGAGCACTGAGCTTCAGCTTCCTTTGTTTGGGACCTTCTTCATCATCTATGTAGTCACAGTCATGGGCAACCTGGGCATGATCATTTTGACCAAGCTGGACTCTCACTTACACACCCCTATGTATTTTTTCATCAGACACCTGGCTCTTATTGATCTTGGAAATTCCACTGTCATTTGTCCCAAGATGCTGGTGGATTTTGTTAGAGATGAAAAAAGCATTTCATTCTATGAATGTGCCACACAGTTGTTTTTTTTCCTTATGTTCATTATCAGTGAATTTTTTATCTTGTCTGCAATGGCCTATGACCGCTATGTGGCCATCTGCAACCCTCTGCTCTACAGTGTGATCATGTCTCAGAGACTTTGCCACATGCTTGTGGGCATCCCATACCTCTACAGCACCTTCCAGGCTCTGCTGTTCAGCAGTAAGATTTTCACATTAACTTTCTGTGGCTCTAACATCATCAGTCATTTCTACTGTGATGATGTTTTCTTGTTACCTATGCTGTGTTCAAATGCTGAAGAAATACAATTACTGATCATATTATTTTCAGCATTGAATTTGATCTCCTCCCTTCTGGTAGTCCTTGGTTCATATGTTCTGATTCTACTAGCCATATGTCGAATGCATTCTGCAGAAGGTAGAAGAAAGGCTTTCTCTACATGTGGGTCTCATCTGACAGTGGTTGTGGTGTTCTATGGTACCTTATTCTTTATGTATTTGCAACCTAAATCTATTCACTCCTTAGAGAATGATAAAATAACCTCTGTGTTCTATACTTTAGTGATACCCATGATTAACCCTTTGATATACAGTTTAAGAAACAAAGAGGTTAAAAATGCCTTCTACAGAGTATTAAAGAATCAATTTAAAATTAATGCTTAATATTCAGTATTATGTATCATTATAAAATTATAACAAGACAATTTGTATTTTACAATATTTTTTATTTTTGCATGTTTGTAAAACAACTAGAATTTTTTCCATCATTCCTTATCTTTCACAACAATATACTTTATCATTTATTTATTTTTCTATCTATATTTAGATAGGTTTTAATTTAATGAGATTTTGATTCTTTCCTCCAACATTCCCCATACACTCCTCTTCACTGTCCTTCAAATTCATTGCCCCTTTTTAGCTAATTGTTATTGAATGTATATATATGTATCTCTGTCTCTATTTCTTTCTCTAGAGAGCTAAAGATATTGATATATCTATATATAGACATAGATGATACAGACATATTCATAAATAAAAACCATTTAATTCATACTAAGTTATGTGTATAATAGTGCATAAGACTTTCCTTTTGTAAAAGTTGAATATTTAATACAATTTTATTGTCTATAATTCTCAATCTACAATTTAGATCTTTAGAATTTTCATTATATCTAACACTCTGTACCTGGCAGTGCCTATTTTTTCACTATCCCATTCCATTTCTACTAATCTAGTTATTATTCTTTTGAATCTCCTCAAACACATTTGAAAATGTAACGTGTTTTGCTCAGCATCTTATTTTCTTTAATATAATTTCTGTGTTATCACAAACTGTAGCTTCTACTTCGATTTTAAATTTAAATGATCATTCATTTTGTATGTAAGTAGATGCATGATGTTGAAATTAATATGGGGGTGGGATATCTTTATTAGATTATGATTTTTGAGACAGTGATTTTATTTTCACAGCTCTATACTCAGAGGAAGAATGGAAGATTATGTTGTGTGTTTTAAAATATAAAATTTAAATTTTGTTAATATTGTTTGGTAATATTCTCTATTCTGTATGCCCACAATGCTTGTACCAATATCTACACCTATGAGTCTAGAAGAGTTTCCTGTTTTTAAAAAAATTATTTACATTCCAGCTTTTGTCCACCTTTTCAGTTCCCCCCTCACAGTTTCTCATCCCATTACTCCTTCCTGTTGCCTCCCAGAGGGTGCACCCCTCCTACCAGGCCTCCTCCTTCCCAGGGGCCTCAAGTCTCTCAAGAATTAAGAGCATCTTCTCCCATTGAGGCCAGACCAGGAAGTCCTCTGTTTTGTATGTGCTGGGTGCCCATGTATGCTACCTGGTTGGTGGCTCAGTCTCTGCAAGTTCCCTGGGGTCCAGGTTAGTTGAGACTCCTGGTCTTCCTATGGGGTTGCCCTCCCCTTCAGCTTCTTCAATCCTTCTCCTATTTCAACCATAGGGGTTCCCAACTTCAGTCTAGTGGTTGGGTGTAGGTATCTGCTTCTGTCTCAGTCAGCTGCTCATAAGAACTCTTAGAGTGTTGACATGCTAGGGTCCTGTCTCTAAGCATAGCCTGGAAGCCTAGAAAAGACCCTAACATGACTACCAAATAAATATAAATAAAGATCTCAATGAAATGACTCCTGATAATATTCTGCTAAACTTGCAGACTGGAGTTTAGCATAATCCTCATCAGAGAGGCTTCAGCCACTAACTGACTGGAGCAGATGCAGAGATTTACAGCCAGCACTAAGGGGTTCTTGTGGAACTCCTACCAGTTGAAACACGGACTGTCTTTGATGATTTTGACTGCTTTTGGAGACACATTTCCTCCTAATGGGTTGACTCATCCTGCCTTAATATGAGGGTATGTTCTGAGTCTTATTGCAACATGATATGTCATGTTTGGTTGATAAGCCTGGTAAATCTGTCCTTCTATAAAAGGAAACTGAAGAAATGTGAATCTGAGAGAGATAGGAGGTGGCAGGCTGGAGGAATAGAAAGGAGGAGAAACTACAGTCAGAATGTAATATCTGAGCATGGATAAATTTAAAAATTGTAAAAAAATTAAAAAACAGACACACCAATCAATGGAACCAAATTGAAAAGCCAAACAAAAAAACACTAGTGAACATGGACACCTATTTTTTTTTTTTAATTTTAAAAAAAGCCAGAAATTCACACTGGAAAACATACGGCATTCTTGACAAATAGAGTTGGCACAACTCTGCATGTAGATGAATGCAAATAGGTCCATATTTATCACCCTTTACAAAATTCAAGTACAACTGGATCAAAGGCCTAAACATTAAAACAGACATACTGATCCTGATAGAGGAGAAAGTAGATGACTTTCTGAACAAAATACCAATAACACAGGTACTATGAGTAATAATTTAAAAATGGTATTTCCTACAACTGAAAGATTCCGTAAGGTGATGGGTACCGTCAATGAGACAAAGCAGCAGCCTACAGAATGGAAACTATTTTTATCTACTCCACATTCAATGGAGAACTAATATCCAAAGTATATAAAGAACTCAAAAGTGTGGATATCATAAAAACAAGTAATCTAATTTAAAAGGATGTACAGATATAGATAAGTCTCAATAGAGAAATTTAAAAATAGTTACAAAACACTTATAAATGTTCAGCATTCTTAGCCCTCAGGAAAATGCAAATGAAAATTATTTGGAGATTCCTTCTTTCACCTGTCAGAATGGCTAAGATCACTAACACACATGACAGCTGATGCTGATGAAAATGTGGAACAAAGGAACATTTCCTCATTGCTGGTAGGAATACAAACTTGTACAGCCTATATAAAAATCAGTATGGCTATTCCTCAGAACATGTGGAATCTACCTACCTTAAGATCCAGCTGTATAACTCTTGGGTATATACCTGAAAAATGTTCCTTCCTACCACAAGAACACTTACTCAAACATGTTCATTGCAGCTTTATTCATAATAGCTAGTAACTGGAAACAACTTAGGTGAAGAATGGATAAAGAAAACATGACACATTTACACAATGGAATATTACTTACCTATTAAAACTATGACATTATGAAATTTGCAGGCAAATGTATGGAATTATAAAAGAAACCATGCTGAGTGATGTAACCACACCCAGAAAGAAAAATATGGTATATACTCACTTGTAAGGGCACATTAACTCCTAATAAATAATAACCATGCTTCCATCCATAGACACAGAAGGTCAAGTAAGAGGAAGAGAGGGAATATGGCTATCCCTGGGTAGGAGAAATAGAATAAATTTTGTGAGTGGGCTAAGAGTGAGTGTGGATGTGGTGGGAAGAAACAGATATTTTGGAAAATGGGATGCAAAGAGAGATTTGAGGAAGAGAGGATGGATTTGTGTGACACTTGGGGATTGTGTAAAGCGTATAGTAAACACTTTCTTGAATCTATGAAAGTGGTCCTAAAGAGGACTTGTAGAGATGGGAAATATAAGACACAACTGGTCCCATCTTATAACCAGGCAAGGATTCTAGCAGTAAACTTGGGTTACATTCAGTTGAGTAATTGTCCAAGGGTGTTCCACTTAAATCCTCACACACTAAGACTGATGCAATGACAAAGGAGTGCTTTCTTCAAATTGACATCAGTGTCCTGTCTATTGTCTAGAACAACAGCCACACAACTCATTGATCATGGAGAAGTTTGGCTGGTGCCTGTAGGGAGCCTTCACCCCTCTATTTTAGTCTCCGGTGTATGAAGGTGCTATGCAGGCTGCCAAAAGAGAAACATGGGCACCAATACAGACACAAAACATTTAATCTACAATCTGTGCTATCTTAAAAATATGCTAGGGCAATGGTGGCACAGAACTTTTTGGAGTATTCCCCCAAAGTCTAATTTGACTTAAGGACTACTTCACAAGAAGCAACCCATATCCAACCCTGCTTGGGTAAACAAGAGCCATAGACTAGATATCCCAAAGTCCTAAGGTAAAAGAAAATACCTCTGGTCAATAAGAAAACAAATAAAATAATTTCTGATGTCATTCTGCTATACTCACAGATCAGTGCCTTATCCAGTCATCATCAGAGAAGCCTCCTTGGGCAGCAGATGGGAACAGATGGAGAGACCCAGAGTCAGATATTATATAAAGAGAATTAGATGTCTCCATCAAAAATATCCCCTCAGGGTTCAGGGAATATGGCAAAAGAGAAGGTAGAAGATAGTAAGATCAAGAAGGGATCAATAAAACTAGGAGAACAAGGCCCTTCGAATTAACTAAGCAAGGTGTATGTGAGCTCACAGAGACTGAAGCAGCAAACACAGGTCCTAGAGAGATCCTGCAAATTCATAATAGCTATTAGCTTTGAATTTTTACAGGACTCCTGATTGTGAGAATAAGTGTGTCTCTGACTCTTTTGCCCACTCTTGCACTCTTTTCCTCCTTTCTGTTGTGTTGTCAAACGTCAAGATGATAGGTTTGGGTTTGTAATATATTTTATCTTTGTTTGGTTTAGTTGTTATCGTTAAGACTCCTGCCCTTTTTTAAGAGAGACAGAAAATGAGTTAATCCAGAGGAGCAAAGGGTGGGAAGAAACTTGGAGGAGTGGCAAAGTTGTAATCAATATATATTGTGTGACAAACGAATCTATTTTAATTAAAAGATATATAAAAAAAATTAAAACCAAAACTAGAAAACACTAAGCAAGAAAAGTAAAAGTAATCAATCTTAAAAGTAGCAACGAATTTTAAATGAAGAAATAGTAAAAATGCACATTATAGAAGAATATAATTTCAGTATTCTCAGCCAACAATAAGCCACATCTTAAAGTATCAGTTCTTATAATCAACAAGAATTTATATTTGAAATATTTTTATTGAACTATGCAGACTAATATAATAAAAAGCATTGCTAAACTCAATTATAATGCTTTTTTGAGAAAAAGGTTTTCTGATTTTAACTACCTTTCAGGATAGAAAATATTTCCCCCTTTTTGATATACTTTATGATTAATATAAACATTATAATTCTCTTAAAACAAATTTTACTTAATAAACACATTTTTGACTCAAATCTGTATTTCCCTAGATGTTAGTTGTGTCTGATAGCTAATATGTATGTTTACTTTTTTTGTTTGTTTGTTTTTGTTTTTTTGAGACAGAGTTTCTCTATGTAGCCCTGGCTGTCCTGGAACTCACTCTGTAGACCAGGCTGGCTTCAAACTCACAAATCCTCCTACCTCTGCCTCCCAAGTGCTGGGATTAAAGGCATGCGCCACCACTGCCCTGCTATTATTTTTAAGACAGCATTCTAAATATAATTATCTGATCATTAGTTTGTTTATGTATTTATATGTAGAAATGAACCATTCTGCTATGATTAGTAACATTTATATATAGCCAAGTTCATGAAAATTATTTCAATAGCTTATCATGTCCATGGAAAAGTGAATTTCCAATTACAAGGATGCTTTTCTAACATACATTTAAGTGCCTGGTGCAGGTTATTATTATCAACTATAATGGTACAGTATTGTTAGGAAAAACTTATGATAGTTAATCACAAAACATACCTATTAACAAGTTGATTTCCTTAATTAAACTGTATTTATTCATATTATTATTTACCCATTAGTATATACTAATATATGTACATGATCAGAACTTATTCTCATAAATTCAAGTATTGGGGCCAGGGAGAGATTGCTCTCTGGGTAAGCCAGAAGACTTAAAATCTGATCTCCAGAATTCATGTGAATGTAAGTAGCTTTTAGCCACCAACTTGCAATTGCAACCCAGGAAAGTGGGGAAGAATGAGGAGCCTCCTGAACATCCTGCCTGGTAAGATTATGGATGTGAAGGAACTGTGGAGTTGCTTCAGAGACACCACCTCAGAAACTAAAGTGCAAGGCTGACTGAAGAAGATTCGTGTTATCAATCCCATTTCTGTACAAGCACATACACATATTTTCGTATGTACCCTCACACATATGCAAGCATAATTATGCATATCACACACAAAGATACACAAAAAGAAAATCACAAATATTTAACTGATATTGAGCACATCATTACTGTGATCAATTGTTAGCACTACACAATGTAGATGTTAGCATTACAAAGTGAGATGGTTCTTCTATTAGGACATAGAGAGAGAACATATCTTCCATGATGCAGTTGTAGACATCACCATTAGTTTAAACCCTGCAAGTAACGCTGAGTTCTATGCTAAAAACCTCTGTGTTCAAAATCATCTACCTTTTTTCTGTTTTGTTGAAATAAATTCATATGGTATATTCTAATCACACTTCCTTACCAAACTCTTCCCAGATCCTTCCTTACTCTTCACCTACAGCCTTTATTTCTGGTTTTAGAAAACAGACATCCTTTATCCAAATATATTTAGGTGCAGTCAGAAAAAAATATTAAATTGTACTTTCAACTTACTAATTGTGGGTCTCTCTAGATTAATAAGTAAAATTGTGGGTCTCTCTAGATTAATAAGTATAACTATACTGCTAGAGGAAGGGTAGCAAGGTAAAATGACTAAATTCATAGTGAAATGCCTGTGTATGTTCATTCATTGTGGAAGATTTGCTTACTTTAAATGTCTTCAGTTAATGTTATTATTGATCTAAAAAGCAGAAAATAGTAGGTAATATAATTCCTTTCAATTTACAAAATCCACTATAATATTATTAATAGTATTTTAGTAGGTAAAATGTTCTTATATAAGTAAATTTTATGTACTTAAGCAACTGATTTATAATAAAAGACCTAAACTAAGATATATATATATATATTATTGTTATATTATTTAAAGAAATTCTGAATGTATGCTTATATTCAGAATGTGAAAGAAGTTCTTGAAGATAGACAAGGATTAAAAAACGTGTCTAATTGTACCTACTATACAGAATTGTCATTCTACTTATAAATTTATTATTAGAATATCAGAAATAATGCATTGTTTCTTATTTCTATTCAATTATATTTGCTTGTTAGTCTCTTCAAGTCTAAAGAAAGAGAAAATAGGTTAATTACTACAATGCAGAATAGTCAAGTAAAATAATACCATTACGTTTAAATACTTTATTGACCAGAAATTTCACTATGATTTAAAACTTGGTATACATTTTAATGACAAAATCAACATAATAAATATTATAGAAGTTCTAATTAATTACAAAACTTGTTAATTATCTCCAAAAGGCATCATGTTCTCTTGTATTTATTTAGTTTTAAGCAGCAAATATATTTAATGCTTTATTTACTGATTAATTCAAATAATAATGACATTTCAAACAAAGTTCATTTAAGTTAATTTTTAAATGAAATTACACACCAATTTTTTGACTTTCAAGTGTGTTTCATCATCTTAAAAATGTATATCAAGACTAGAACTTTCAAACACAAAAATTATAATTGTCTGATACATTGTAAGTGTTACTGAGTGAAAACTGGCTGATAAATATGACAGAAATTTTACTACTGTGGTATTAACACGAGACGAATTTCATTTCTATGGCTCTTTTTGCAGCTTCTTTCACCTCTTTGTTCCTGAGACTGTAAATCATTGGGTTTAACATGGGAATGACCAGTGTATAGAATACAGACACCACCTTCTCTTGTTCTACAGAGTACTGGGAGCTTGGCTGAATGTAATTAAAGCTTAAGGTACCATAGAATATAGTCACAGCAGTCAGGTGAGAAGCACAGGTAGAGAAGGCTTTTTGTCGTCCAGAAGCTGAGCGTATTCTCAAAATGGCAAGAGCAATAAATAAGTAGGATATGACCACAATCAAGAGAGTACCAATGGCAATAATTCCAGAGAAGATCAAGAGCAAAAATTCATTCATAGAAGTGTCAGAACATGAGAGTATCAGCAGTGATGGTATGTCACAGAAGAAGTGACCCACTATATTAGGCCCACAAAAAGACAGCTTACTCAAACTTATGGTGTGTGTCAATGAGTTAATAGTTCCACCTATTACTGATCCAATGACCAGCATGGTACACTTTCGCTTAGACATGGACACAGTATAGAGCAATGGGTTGACAATGGCCACATAACGGTCATAAGCCATCACTGACAGCAAGAAGCCTTCAGTGGTAACAAGCACTCCAAAAAACAAATGTTGCGTGATGCAGGCAGAGAAAGAGATAGTTTCTGTTACAACCAAGAAACTAATCAACATTTTTGGTGCAATGACTGATGAATAACAGGCATCTACAAATGATAAGCAACTGAGGAAAAAGTACATTGGTGTGTGGAGTTTGGGAGTGATGTGGATTAACAGGATCATGCACAGATTCCCTAACAAGGTAACAACATAAATCACCAGAAATAAAACAAAGAGCATCATTTTCAGTTCAGCACGATCAGTCAATCCCAAAAGAATGAACTCAGTAACAACTGTACAGTTCTCGGTAGCCATTCCCTTTTTTTCAAACCTGAGGAGGGAAACACAGGGTTTAGACTATACAAAGAAGAACTTGGTGTTTATTAAATTCCAGCAGAGATATCATATGGTTTAATATAATTAAATAACAGATAAATGTTGGTTTTTATTGACCAACATTTCTCCATCTGAAAATATCAGAGCAGAAGCAATAAAAAGCTCAAACTGGAAAAATAAGTGTGTGGCTAATACTAAGGAGCAAAAGGGAGATCCATGCAAGGGGGAGGCTGGAGGAGAGTCAAATAAGAGCTCCAAAGTTTTCTGATAAAGCCTCAAGAAACCATATCATTTTATACTAACCTAGATTTTTGAAAAATACATATAATATAGTCCCTTTTCTGACAATGGTCCCCACAAAAACCATATACTAATAAAATTCTTAGTTCTTAGCTTGAGAAACCTCCTTTTGGTTATAGTAGCCAAAAAATAATAATAATAATAATTGCTGTTGCCCTTTACTGTCTCCTAGAGGGGCTGAGGATGAGTCACTGGTAATGAGGATATCACATACTTGGGACACAAGAAGAGCTGTATATATTATTGTAAGAGCTTCCTTTCTCTGGTCTAGCTTCAATACTACCAGAAATTCTGTGCAAGTGGCTAAAAAGAGACGTAATCAATAGTTTTATATAGCTGAGACATCTATGATCCACAACAATGTCAGCATGACAAAGAGAGTCATAAAGCTACAATAAGGACATACATATACTGGTGATAACCATCAGAAGTGTAAGCATGACTTAAGGCCATCTAAACAGGAAGGATATCATTCTGAATTCTTAAAACCTAGCCAATTCAGTGGGCCTGTGGGATCATGGAATTTAGAAAATAATATACTACAGTCACTTAGCTAAAGCAGAGTAAATCCTTAATATATTCTAAATCTTAATCTTATAACTACATGCTAGTACAACTCATCAAAAAAGTCTCTTTTTATAGCAAATGGAGACCTACAGATAGTGGAGGTTCCAGGTCCAGTGAATATTCAACTTCAAAGTTGACACACCTATGGTACACAGAACAATGCAGAAGAGGATGGGGAAAGATTGTGAGAGCCAGATACCAGAAAGTCTATCGTGAAGCATACTCTCCCTGAAATTTGTTTATAAATAAGACAAGGAACGATGGTAACATCAGTGTGCTTATTAACATGGAAAGGGGGGATTTGCAAACGCCAGATTCAGTCCGCCAAACAAATCACAGGAGAGTAATGACATCTGGGAGAAGAATTAATTATATTCTCCTAAGGTAAAGAGTACTGTGAAGGCTGTCCAATATAAAGTGATTAACCCTAAAACCGTATTTCAAAATAGATTCAGAAAGATGTATTTATATATTTGATCACACACATGTGTGTACACAAACATACACACCACACATACATGCATACATGCACATACACATACACACATGCACATACATGCACACATACAATATCAATAAAAATTATATATCAGTTTGGTAGGAGAAACATGGAAAAGAGTAGAGTGAGGAAATTAAAGGTTAGTAATTATGTGATTATATCTTAATTAATAAGGTAAAATAAATAAAGTGATTTAACATATTTAGGGCTCCAACTCTTAACCTCTTTTAACAATTACTTTACCCTAATTTATATTTGTGATATTATGGGTAATATATACTCCTTAATTTTCATAAATAAAAATCTTAGGTTAATTACAAAAATATCATGAAATGTAATATTCTGACTTTCATTTTTTCAGTGTTATATGTCAATTTGGTTTTGTAAGAAAATATACAGAAATATTTTCTGGTGTCAAAAGTTTTTATGCAACTCTGAAGTGCCTGTCTCTATAAAAAACTTACATGCCCAAGAGGTATTCTGACTGTGATTGAACGGAAGTTGTATATTTAAGTCCAAGCTTTCTTTCAGTCTTCTTTATATATATATATATATATAGTGAGCTAATGAGAATACACTAAAGTAAGCTGTGCTATAAATGAATGATGATGCAACCACATAATTAGCAAAATTATGAAGGGTCAGGCTAGCAGACAGTGTCACAATTGTTCTAGGATAATGAAGATCGAACTGGGATCATGCAACTATAAGGACATTCATCTTGTTTCAGAGCAAAAGCTACAGACTATATATATATATATATATATATATATATATATATGACATTTACAGCAAATATAATTTATATTTATGTTTGTGCTTACTATTGATATACAAATGTTTGAATTAATGATATATGTTTTAATATATATAATTTATGAAATATAAAATTCTAATTATGTATGTTATTTTTACATACAAACACATAAGTTGCCAAAAATACATATAATTGGAATTAGCAATTGACTTAAAACTTCTGGCTTAATTAAGTCTTTACCACAATACCATAAAGTCTCCACTACAAATAATTGAGTTCAAATATTCAGTACTTGATTAAATTTATTTTATGAGCTTTTGTCCCTTGAACAGGATAGAAATCTAAGTACATCTATCTATGCCTTTATCTATGTACATTTGTCTCAATCTTCCACATTATATTGATAGATGAAAGAAGGTATATTTTTCAGAATGAAGAGATATAATAAATGATAAATGCCAATCTTTATGTCACTTTTAATAATTTAATTTACATAATATATTACAATTGTTATAAAGAGATGATTTGACATTATTCCATTCTGGGGTTTCAATATGTTGATGTAACTTACTGTATTACATTGGTAGATTCATTTTGCTTTTATCGGCTTTACAGAAGGTACACAATAAGTGCTGAATTGTGTATCAATAATAAAATAGATGGGCAAGTAAATCAGAAATATTTACCTAGACAAAACTGATATGAGTGTTTTTGATTATTTACATTGTTCATAGTTTAGAGAAATAATAGTAATGACTTAATTATAAACATTGTAAAATGTATTAATTTAATTTAACCAATTGCATTACCTTTGTTTAAACCTGTAATTTCTTTGGGATGAAAACAAGTGAAGTGAAATCATCAGTTTATATTTTCCTTTGATACATTATTAGGCTGCATGATTTTATAATTTTTCATTTCTTCTTTCAAGCTACCATAATGATAGCAAAAATATAAGACTCAGAAGATTGCTACATAAACTCTAGCCTGTAAGCATAGCAGAATATAACTAATGGTGTCAGGCATTGCTATCTCACACGGGATTATTTTAAGGTGTGACACTTATTGGTTGGCTAATCATTCAATCTCTGTTCCCTTTTTATTCCTGAAAATTTTGTTGGCAGGACAAACTTTGGGTTTATGGCTTTGTGGATAAGTTGATGTTCCCCTCCCTCCTCTGAAATTCCCACTTGGCTACAGGAGATGACCACTTCAGTCTCCATATCCCCACTACTAGAAATCTCAGCTAGGGTCACCATCATAGACTCCTTAGAATCTCCAGTGCCAAAGATCTCAAGCTATACCCAGAGATAACCCCAGTGATTCCCATTCTTACCCCCAGTCCTCACACACACATACCCTCACCTTATTTCCATCTCTGCTCCCTTCCTCACCCCTTCTCCCAACATTATTATATACTACAACTGAACTTAAAAGAAAAACACATTTAAAATGTCCTAAACCATGTTTAATAACTACAAGCATATGATTAAAAGCAATAAAATAACTTAAGATTTGACTTAAGTTAAACTTTCAGGTTATGAGCTAGTTCCATGCAAAGAGATTTAAAAAAGCCAATGTGACTGGCAAATAGTCTCTACTAGGATAGGCCGTAGTCAGTGTTCCAATACCTTAGAAAGTTGTATAAGTAAGTTCTCTTTTAACTCTCAGACACATTATTTGGAGCAGTAATAAAGAATATTTTTTTCAGAGAAAGTCTATCAGTATAGATGGTTTTAATTCACAAGTACATTGGAATAAATTGAGTTATAAATGTAATTTGGAAATTTAATTGTATTGAGATTCGGACAGCTTAGACAAGTAAAAAATAAGATGCAATAATTTAAACACTGATTTAATGACTTCTAAGCTTCTAATCAACATATGGCTTTTCAAAGAGTACAAATACAGAATAATCCAAATAATGAGAGGGAAGATTTTATAGTATAAATGCAACTTACCTAATATTAATTTACAGGTTAAACTTTAAAAGAACTGGAATTTTCTCCATGGTTTTTTCCCCTTACTAAAAATGAATCTTAGATAATTATATGACATTCAAATTATTAAATATATTAGAGTAAGTAAGTATAGGTGGCCTAATGTCAAATAAAATAGTTAAATGAAAATGTAATTCAATACACAACAAACACAAGAAATAAATATGTCAAATTTAACATATTTTTCTTTAAGAGAACAAACTAGGTAATAGAATTATGAATATATATATACTGAGCCTTCCAGCTTATAAAGCTTGAAGATTAGCAGGTGAAACATTAAGAAACACTGCATTCTCAAGAGACATAATGCTTTCCCATGATTCAAATATTTCCCAAAGTGCATAATTAACAACAAGTCTAAAAAGAACAAAATACATAGCATTTTGAATCCAATAAAACATTACAGAGCCAATAACTGAAAACAATTGAGTGTTAATGAGGTGTTACCTCAGTGCCATAAGGAAAGACATTACTGGAATAAACAACACTGTTTCTATGCATATGTATACGGTGAGATATATTACAAATATCTCTACCTATCACTATCTTTTTCTCTCTCGCATACATACATTTTCAAAGCCTGAAAGTAGTGAAATATTTGAAACTTCATATCTTTTGTATAACTACAAAAAGTAGAATATGTTCTAAGCCCAACAGGACAGTTTCACATATGAAATTATGGTAGCTGTGACATTGTAGGTAATCACCTTGTAAACTCAAACAAGAATAAATCCCCCAAAAGAGAAGAGAGTTGGGCATGAAGTTCCACCTACAGAAGAAGAAGAAGATGTGTTGTCAATTGACATCTGTCAGAGGGATAAACAGCTGTCCCTGTAATGGTAACCATACTCCAGTGGAAGGCATGCATGAAAATATCTCTCTTTCTCTCTTCTCTGTCTCTCTGTCTCTGTTTCTCTCTGTCTCTGTCTCTCTGTATCTCTGTCTCTGTCTCTGTCTCTCTCTCTCTCTCTCTCTCTCTCTCTCTGTCTCCGTGTACTTGAGCAGCATGTATTAGATGAAATTTTGTCTTCCTTTTTTTAAATAGGATACATAGATAGTTAGTAGGAAAGGTAGAATGGATCTGGGGATAGTTGTGGACAGGGACAAATATGGTCCAGAGATATTTTATGAAATCCTTAAAGAATTCATGTAAAAATTAGGGGAAAGAAACCAATGACTTCTCAATTAATAAAATCATGCCACTGTTTAAGGTTTTGCAAATGTAAAAAGAACCCAAGACCTAAGTAATTACAAAAGAAAAAATAATTAAAATCTTGAGATGGAAATAAGAAAACGGTCCAATCTTTTACCCATTTCCTTTCTTGCACCCATTACCCCTGTCTTCCTAGTCAAGTGTTGTTCAGCTTCCATGTGTATGTGTGCATTCCATTGTTTTTGTTGGTGTTTAAGACTAGCTTCAGTCTGTGGTGATCTGATAGATTCAATCTTCTTGAATTTGTTGAGGCCTGTTTTGTGACCAATTTTATGATCAATTTGGAGAAGTTACCATGAGGTGCTGAGAAGAGGGTATATTCTTTTGCTTTAGGATGAAATGTTATATATTCTTAATCAAATGGATAGAACTAGAAAATATCATCCTGAGTAAGGTAACCCAATCACAAATGAACACGCATGGTGTACATTCACTTATAAGTGGATATTAGCCCAAAAGCTCCGAATACCCAAGATACAATTCACAGACCATGAAGCTCAAGAAGAAGGAAGATCAAAGTGTGGGTGCTTCAGTCCTTCTTAGAAAAGGAATTTGCTCACTCATGTGAGCAAATATAAAAATGTAGACAAGAAACTGAAGGAAAGCTATCCAAAGTCTGTCATTTCTGGGGATTCATCCCATATTCAGTCACCAAACCCCAACACTATTGTGTATGCCAAGAAATGTTTGCTGAAAGGAGCTTGATGTAGCTGTCTCCTGAGAGGCCCTGCCAGAGCCCTATAAATACAGAGGGAGATGCTTGCAGCCAATCATTGGTCTAATCACAAGATCTCCAATGGAGGAGTTAGAGAAATGACTGAAGGAACTGAAGGAGTTTGCAACTCCATAGGAAGAACAACAATATCAACCAACCAGATCCCCCAAAGCTCCCAGGGACTAAGCCACCAACCAAGGAGTCCATATGGCTCCAGCTGCATATATAGCAGTGGATGACCTTGTCAGGCATCATTGGGAGGAGAGGTCTTTGGTCCTATGAAAGCTCATAGATGCCCCAATGTAGGGGAATTGAGGGCAGGGAGGCAGGAATGGGAGGGTGGGTGAGGAAACACCCTCATAGAAGCAGGGAGAGCGGGGATGGGATAGGGGGTTTCTGGGATGGAGGGGGGAACCAGGAAAGGGGATAACATTTGAAATATAAATAAAGAAAATATCCAACATCAAAAAGAAACAAACAAAAAACAACAAACAAAAATCCCAACACCCATTCCTGTGAAATGTCTTGGAGAGATCAGGGATACAAAGTGCATACAAAAATGTAATAAAAGCTATATGTGGCAAGCCAATAGGCAACATCAAATTAAATGGAGAGAAACTTAAACAATTTCACTAAAATCATGGACAAGTCAAGTATGCCCACTCTCTTACTCTCTATTCAATATAATACTTAAATTTCTAGCTTGAGCAATGAGCCAACTATAGAAGATAAAGGGGAGACAAGTTGGAAGGGAAGAAGTCGAAGTTCAGCTTTTTCTGAATGATAATGTATTATACAAAAGTGACCCCAAAAATTCTATCAGAGAAGTTCTATAGCTGATAAACACCTTCAGTAAAATGACTAGATATAAAATTATCCCAAAAAATCAATAGTCCTCATTTATACAAATGGTAAAGAGGCTGAGAGAAAAATTTGGGAAATAACACCATTTGATATAGCCATGAATAATATAAAATATATTGTTATAACTGTAATAAAGCAAGTGAAAGAGTTTTATGACAAGACAAGAACTTCAAGTCACTAAAGAATGAAACTGAAGATGATACAAGAAGAGCGAAAGATCTCCCATAATCATGGATCAGTAGGATTAACAGTGAAAATGGCCATTTTCTGAAAAGAAATCTACAGATTCAATGCTATTCCCATCAAAATTCCAACACAATTCTTTACAGACCTTAAAAGAGCAATTCTCAAGTCCAATGGAAAAAAAAACAAACAAAAAAACAAACAAAAACAAAACCCAGGATAGGTAAAACAATCTTGAACAATGTAAGAGTGTCTGGAGGTATCACCATCCTTATTCTCAAGCTGTAGTACAGAGCAAAAGTAATAAGAAAAAAAGAAAAAAATCTACAAGATATTGGTATAGGTAAATGCCCCGACCTGCGGGACTTCGTTATTCGTGAGAATCCAGGAGGACTAAGCCTGAAAGAAAAACGGGCGAGAGAGAGAAGGGAGGCTAGGCAAGGTTCCGTCTAGGTCTCACTTTATTTTTTACACACGTTTGCTTTTAAAGAAAAAGGAATGTAGAGGAGAGGGGAAAGGGGGCTTATGGCCCCCCAGCTGTCATGGTTCAACAAGCCAGACCATCCGGTATCAGACTGTTTTATGATAGGTCTATTTCCAGGAGGTGGGGAGGACACAACTATCTCTCGGAAGGTCACTAGGGTCAGATTCCCAGGAACGGTGTGAAGATCCTGGCTCCAGGCATCTCCAGCTTATCTTGTGCAAACACACCTGGTCTTCAGAAAGTCTCAGATTCCCAAGGACAGTGTGGAGGCTCAGACAAATTCCAAAGAGGGTGTTAGATTCTCAAGGACAGTGAGCAGGCCCAGGCAAATTCCAAAGAGAGTGTTAGGGCCTCAAGGACAGTAAGACGGCCCAGGCAGATTCCAAGGAGAGTTAGGGCCTGGCTCCTAACAGGTAAAGAGATGCTGGACACTATAATACCCTGAAATAAATCCATATGCTTACTGGCACTGGACTTTTGACTTCTTTTTCTTTTTTTTTGACTTATTGTGTGGTTCTTCTTTGAACCACACAATAGAGAAAAGAAAGCATCTTCAACAAATGGTGGTGGTCTGACTGGAAGTCAGCAAGTAGAATAATATAAATAGATCCATATCTATCACCCTGCACAAAACTCAAGTCAATATGATTCAAATACCTCAAAATAAAAATAAAATGAATACACTAAATCTAATAGAACAGAAAGTGGGGAACATCATTAAACTCTGGTACAGGAGACAACTTCCTCAAAAGAATGCCAATGGCTCAGGCTCTAAGATCAGCATTGATACATGGGATCTCATGAAACTGAAAAGCTTCTGTATGGCAAAAGACACAGTCAGTAGGACAAAATGGCAGTGTACAATTTTAGAAAGGATCTTTATCAACCTTACATTTGATATAGGTCTTATGACCAAAAATTATTTTAAAACTCAAGAAATTAAACACCAACAATCCAAATAACCCAATTTTTAAAAAAGGGGTACATTGTTAAACACAGAATTCTCAACAGAGGAATCTCAAATGGCTGAGAAGAACATAAAGAAATTTTCCACATACTTAGTTATCAGGGAAATGCAAATCAAAAGGACCACAAGATTTCTCTTTACACTGAGCAGAACTGCAAAGATTAAAATCTCAAGTGATAGTATATGCTTCTTCATTGCTGGTGGGAGTGCAAACTTGTACAACCACTTTGAAAATCAATTTGGCTGCTTCTCAGAAAACTGGGAATAGCTCTACCTAAAGACCAGCTACCAGCTATACCCATTCTGAGCATATACACAAAAGACGCTCCAGTATACCACAGGGACACTTGCTAAAATATGTTCATAACAACTTTATTCATAATAGCCAGAAACTGGAAACAACCTAACTGTCCCCCAACTGAAGAATGGATAAGGAAAATAAGATACATCTACACAATAGAATACTATTCAGCTATTAAAAATTTTACAGGCTAATGGATGTAACTTGAGAGCAACATCCTCAGTGATGTAAACAAGAGCCAGAAAGATTTATTCTATGTACTCACTTATAGTAGACATTAAAAGCAGAGTAACCATGTTACAATCCACAGACCAAAGAAGAGGCAGAGAGAGAGAGAGAGAGAGAGAGAGAGAGAGAGAGAGAGAGAGAGA
>JADRCH010000278.1:317987-363147 GCA_019843965.1 Rhynchomys soricoides
AGAGAGAGAGAGAGAGAGAGAGAGAGAGAGAGAGAGAGAGAGAGAGAAGAAAAGGAGGAATGTGCAAATCTCACTAAAAAAGGGAAACTAAATATTCATCAGAGGTTGGTGGAAAGAGGGAACTGGGTAGGAGAGGAGGTGAAGAGGGGAATGGTCATGGTGGTCAGTTATGTATAGAGGGAGTGAGAAAGGCCTGGGTGTGAGAATGGAAATTGGCTGGGGGCATCTCTAGTGACTAGCTGGAGGCCTGGGATGAGAGAGAATATGGAGAGACTATGGGGGTAATCCTAGCTTAGATCTCTACCAGAGCAGGATATAGAGACAAATGCTCCACCTTCTGTAGACACACAGGACTTCCAGAGGAGGGAGAACACCAGTCTACCCACAAAACCATCAAGCCAAAACCTGTCTTGCCTAAAAGATGTGCAGGGATAAAGGTGGAGCAGAGACTGAGGGAACATTCAAACAACTGTCTAACTTGAGACCCATCCTATATGAAAAAGCCAACCCCTTGACACTATTAATTATACTCTGCTATGCTTTCAGACAGGAATCTAGCATAACTGTCTCCTGAGAGGCTTCTTCCAGCAGCAGATGAAAGTAGATGAAGAGATCCACAGCCACACATCAGGCAAAGCCTGGGGAGTCTTCTGGAAGTGGGGGGATAAAAGTGAGCAAGACAGAGGGATCAAGAACACCACAGTAAGACCCACAGAATCAACTCACTTGCCACTATAGGGGCTCACAGAGCCTGGACTACCAACCAGAGAGCATGCAGGAGCTGGACTGAGAACCCCTACACATTTGTAACAAATGTGCAGCCTAAGGTTCATGTGGATCCCCTGTAAGTCGAATGGAGACTGTTTTAGTTGCTGTTTGCCGCTGTTGGCTCCCCTTTTCTCCTACTCTGTCTGTTGGGTCTCAGTAGGAGAAGATGTGCCTATACCTGCTTGAACTAGATGCCCCAGGGTGGGGTGGTGCCCACGGGGTCTTTCATGCTCTGAGGAGAAAGGGTGGGAGCACTCAAGGGATTTGTTAAGTGTGGGATTGGAAGAGAGAAAAGAAGGGGTCTGTAATTGAAAGGTAAAGTGAAAAAAATTAAAATTACAAAAAGAAAATGGGAATTTTTAAAAAGAAAGCATAAAATTGAAAATAATAAATTATTAACCTTTACAAGTAACATTATAAATACTGAGTATATATATAATTATAATATATTATATATATATATGTTTAAAAGAGAGAAGAGGCTTATGAAAGCATTTGGAGGGAGAAGAAAAGGAAAAATGATATAATTATAATCTCAAAAATAAAATTTTAAACAAAATCAATTAAAGATTAAGTTGGTTGTTTGAAAAGCTAAATAACATTGACAAGCCATAAGTCAAAATAACCACAAAAGAACATGCAAATAAATAAGAGTAAAGATAAAAAGAAGACATTAAATAAGTGTAGTTAAATTCAGAAAACTATTTTGCACATGCTTAAAATCAGAGTTTCTCAACTCCAAAATACTAAGAACACATGAAAATTTTAAATTACTGTAGATACTGGGTCTAGTTCTCTTCTTTCTTTCTAATTAGTCTGAAGAGGGTCCTAAGTAGATTAATGTTAAAGAATTTCACTAACTATTTGCTTGTGGTGTAATTCATTCCTTGCTTTACAAATAATTTTCTATGTGAATAAATCTGGAATGGTAGATTTTTGCCCACTCAAAAATTGTTGGTTTCATAACATTGAAGAATGTTGATCTAAAGAATTAAAAATAGCATTGTAAATTATATAACACAATTTGAGAAGGATATTTAATGTAGACATCCCCAAATTTAAAAGGCAATAAAAAATAATTAAATTTGACAAACGTTAAGTATTTCAGTGTCCTCTTTGCAGATTTTTCCTTTAACAAGCATTTAGTGACCTTTCCCTATCACTTCTGATTAGTTTTTGTTGGAAGTCTATTTTTTCAGATATTTAAATGGCTATATCAGCTTGCTTTGTAGGTCCATTTCCTTAGAATAAAATTTTCCATCCTCTTACCCTAAGGTAATGTCTATCCTCTATGTTAAAATGTGCTTCTTGGATGTAACACATGGATGTAGCTTGCTTTTTATTTCATTCTATTATTCTGTGTCTTATTGTGGAATTGATACTAAAGATATTGAAAGATCTCAATGACCAATGATTCTACTTATTTTTTTGCTCTCGTTATTCTTTTTCTCTATATAGATGTCTCCTTTCTCCTCTGTCACTGTCTCTATGTCTCTCTCTCTTGCTCCCTTGCTCACAGTCTCTTTCTCTCTTTCGTGTGTGTGTGTGTGTGTGTGTGTGTGTGTGTGTGTGTGTGTGTACTTCTGCTCTTTTGATGTTGCTGGTCTAGAATTATTTATCTTCTATGCTTTCTTGTGTGTATTTAACCTCTTCAGTTTGGCGTTTACCTTCTAAAACTGTCTGTAGGACTGATTTGTATTCAGGGATTGCTGATTGAAAGTTTTGCCAGGTATAGCACTCTGAGATGGCATCTGTGATCTCCTAGAGTCTGCAGCACATTGGTCCAGATGCTTTTGGATTATAGAGTTTCTCTCCATTGAGAATTCAGGTGCAATTCGAATAAGTCTGTCTTTGTATGTTTATATGTTTCTTGGTAACTTTTAATATTCTTTGTTCTGTATGTTTAAAGTTTTGATTATTATATGCTAAGAGGACTCAATCTTCTGGATCTCACTTCTTCTATCTATGATTTTATTGAAAATTATTTTCTCAAACTTATTGCTGTGTTTCTTCTCTTTTCCATATTCCTATTATTCTTAAATTTTTTTTGTAGTTTCCAAGATTTCATGGATGTATTTTACCTGATATCTTTTTAGATTTAACAATTGTTCTTTGACCAAGGTATAAATTCCTTAATTCCTGAGATTCTCTCTTCCATCTTTTCTTGGTGAGGCTTACTTTTGAGGTTTCTGACTGAGGATCTAAATTTTTCATTTTTTCCCCTTAATTTGGGTTTTCTGCCTGCCAAGAAATGTTAGTGGAATGTTGGCATAAAACATGTGGGAGTAACCAAAATATCTAATTTGACTTTGGCTCCACTCCACAAGGAACCCATACCTGATGCTCCGTGGGTGACCAAAAACCCAAGAATAGACATCTAAAGGACGAGGGACAAAATAAAATAATATTGTCCTCTTAAAATAGTTTACCAATAAAATGACTCCTACGAACATTCTGTTATCATTTATATGTTTTTGTCTTGATCAGCCATCATCAGGGAAACAATAGATAAAAAGAAATATGGAGCCACACAGTCAGTCAGACATTGTATATGGAGAGTAAGAAGCCATTTCTCACTCATCACTAAACCGGATGCCAAGATCCCTTGCCTCAGGCCACAGGTAAGTCTGCCGAAGCAGAGGCAGAAAGTGTGTAAGATCAAAAGAAGATGAAAGATACCAAGAAAACAAGGTCCTATGTGCCAACATAAGTGTACTGGCTGGTTTTGTGTCAACTTGACACAAGCTGGAGTTACCAGAGAGAAAGGAGATCAATGGGGGAGGGCCCCTTATAGGTAGTATCATCTGTGGGCTGGTAGTCTTGGGCTCTATCAAAAAGCAAGCTGGGCAAGCCTGGGGAAGCAAGCCAGTAAGAAACATCCCTCCATGGCCTCTGCATCAGCCCCTGCTTCCTGCCCTGCTTGATTTCCAGTCCTGACTTCCTTTAATGATGAACAGCAAGTGTAAGCTCAATAAACCCTTTCCTCCCCAACTTGCTTCTTGGTCATGATGTTTGTGCAGGAATAGAAACCCTGACTAAGACAATAAGTGAAGATTATATGATGTCACAGAGACTGTGGCATCATTCACATGGCCTGCATGGGTCTGCACCAGCTCATATATATATTATATTTTACTGTTTTTATGCAATTCTTCGGTGTAAAACATGAGTAGGTCTTTGATTCTTATGCCTTTTATTACGCTCTTGTACTTCTGTCTTGTCAAACTCAGTTGATAGTTTTTGTCTCATTATTATATCTTAGAAAACTGATCTCTTTTTTTTGGTTTTTCGAGACAGGGTTTCTCTGTATAGCCCTGGCTGTTCTGGAACTGATCTTAATATATGAGAAAAAAGAATTGTATCTAGATGGAAAAGGAAATGGGGAGGAACTAGTAGGAGTATAGAGAGGGGAAAACATAATCAGAATATTTTATGTGAGAAAAAAATTATCATAAAATGAAAAAAATCACAAAAATGGCAAAAGTTGCCATTTTTTGCCAGGCAGTGGTAGCACACGCCTTTAATCCCAGCACTTGGGAGGCAGAGGCAGGCGGATCACTGAGTTCGAGGCCAGCCTGGTCTAGAGAGTGAGTTCCAGGACAGCCAGTGCTACACAGAGAGAGAAACCCTTTCTCAAAAAACCAAAAAAAAAAAAAGGCAAACGTTTAGACACTTTATGAACATGAATACTTCTATTTTTATTTAATCTTTTATTTATTTATTTATTTATTTATTTTTTACACTCCAGATTTTATTCCCTCCCCTGTCCACCCTCTGGCTGTTTCACATCCCATACCTCCTTCCCATCCCCTGTCTTCCCTAGGATGTTCCCACCCCCGACCCCCACCCCACTGGACCTCGAAGTTCCCTGGGGCCTCCAGTCTCTTAAGGGTTAGGTGTATCTTCTCTGACTGAACCCAGGCTCTGCAGTCCTCTGTTATATATGTGTTGGGGCCTCATATCAGCTGGTGTATGCTGCCTGGTTGGTGGTTCAGTGTCTGAGAGATCTTGGGGGTCCAGATTAATTGAGGTTGCTGATTCTTCTAGAGGGCCACCCTCCTCCACAGCTTCTTCCAGCTTTTCCCTAATTCAACCACAGGGGTCAGCAGTTTCTGAATATTGGTTGGGTGCCAATATCTGCATCTGACTCTTTCAGCTGATTTTTGAGTTTTTATGGGAGCAGGCATGATAGGTCCCTTTTATGAGTACTCCATAGCCAGCCTCAGTAATAGTGTCAGGCCTTGGGACCTCCACTTGAGTTGGATCCCACTTTGAGTCTGTCACTGGGCCTCCTTTACTTCATGCTCTTCTCCGTTTCCATCCCTGCAGTTCTTTTAGACAGAAACAATTATAGGTCAGAGTTCTGACTGTGGGATGGCAACCACTTCCCTCACTTGATGCACTGTTTTCCTGCTGTAGGTGGGCTCTACAAGTTCCCGCTCCCTCCTGTCCAACATTTCATCTAAAGTCCCTCCCTTTGAGTCCTGAGAATCTCTCACCTCCCAGGTCTCTGGTGCATTCTGGAGGGTTCCCCCATCTGTGGTTGCCTGATTTCATTCTTTCTGCTGGCCCTCAGGGCATCAGTCATTTCCCCTCACCCAATACTAGATCAGGTTCCCTTCTTCTTCTTGTCACCTCCGTCACCTCCAGTATCCCTCCAAAGTCCCTTCTTCCCTCCCCACTTGTGATTGCTTTCTTCTCCCTCCCAAGGGGGAAAGAGGCAGCCTCACTTGGGCCCTTGAGCTTGCTGACCTTTCTGAATTCTATGGACTGTATCTTGGGTATTCTGTACTTTTTTTTTTTTTTTTTTGCTAATATCAACTTATTAGTAAATACATAATCATGCATGTTCTTTTGGGTCTGAGTTACCTCACTCAGGGTAATATTTTCTAGTTCCATTCATTTACCTGCAAAACTCAGGATGTCCTCTTTCTTAATACCTGAGTAGTAGTCCATTGTGTAAATGAACCACATTTTCTATAACCGTTCTTCTGTCGTGGGACATCAGGGTTTTTTCCAGCTTCTGGCTATCACAAACAAGGCCACCATGAACATAGTGGAACATGTGCCCCTGTGGCATGGAGGACATCTTTTTGGTATATTCCCAAGAGTGCTATTGCTGGATTTTCAGGAAGATCTATTTCCAATTTTCTGAGGAGCCTCAAGATTAATTTCCAGAGTGGTTGTACCAGTTTGCAATATCATCAGCAATGGAGGACTGTTCCTCTTTCTCCACATCCTTGTCAACATGTACTGTCACCTGAGATTTTGATCTTAACCATTCTAATTTGTTTAAGGTGGAATCTCAGGGTAGTTTTTATTTACATTTCTCTGATAACTAAGGACATTGAAGATTTATTTAGGTGCCTCTCAGCCATTCAAGATTCCTCTGTTGTGAATTCTTGGCTTAGTTCTATACTTCATTTTTTGATTGGGTTGTTTGGTTATTCGGTGGTTAGATTATTGAGTTCTTTATATACTTTGGTTATAAGCCTTCTATCAGGGTTAATGAAGATTCTTTCCCAATATGGAGGTTGCCAATTTGTCTTATTGACTATGTTCTTTGCCTTACAGAAGTTTTCCAGTTTCATGAGGTCCATTTATCAATTTTGATCTTAGAGCATAAGCAATTGGTGTTCTGTTTAGGAAATTTCCCCCTGTCCCAATGAGTTTAAGGCTCTTCGCTCCTTTCTCTTCTATTAGATTCAGTGTATCTGGTTTTATGATGAGGTCCTTGATCCACGCTGATTTGAGCTTTATTCAAGGTGGCAAATATGGGTCTATTTTCATTTTTCTATATACAGAGAGGCAGGTAGACCAGCACCATTTATTGAAGATGCTTTCTTTTTTCCATTGTATATTTTTGACTACTTTGTCAAATGTCAAGTGTCTGTAAGTGTATGGTTTTATTTCTGGGTTTTCACTTCAATTTCATTAATCAACCTGTCTGTCTCTGTACCAATACCATACAGTTTTTATCACAATGCTCTGTAGTAAAGCTTGAGGACAGGGATGTTGATTCCAAAACCATTCTTTCATTGTTAAGAATTGTTTTCTCTATCCTGGGTTTTTGCTTTTCCAGATGAATTTGAGAATTGCTCTTTCCATGTCTTTGAAGAATTGTGTTGGGATTTTGATGGAAGATTGTATTGAATCCATAGATTGCGTTTGGTAAGATGGCCATTTTTACTATATTAATTCTGCCAATCCATAAGCATGGGAGATCTCTTCATTTTCTGAGATCTTTGATTTTTCTCTTGAGAGACTTGAAGTTATTGTTAAACAGGTCTTTCATTTGCTTGGTTAGAGCTACCCTAAGATATTTTATATTATTTCTGGCTATTCTGACAGTAGTTTTTTCCCTAATTTCTTTCTCAGTATGTTTATCATTTGTATAAAGGAAGGCTACAGATTTATTGGTGTTAATTTTATATCTGGCCACTTGGCTGAAGTTATTTATCAGTTGGAGAAGTTTTCTAGTAGAATTTTTGAGGTTGCTTATGTATACTACCATATCATCTTCAAGTAGTGATATTTTAATTTCTTCTTTGCCAACTTGTATTCCCTTGATTTTTTGTTGTCTTATTTTTCTAGCTAGTACTTCAAATACTATATTGAATAGATATGGGGATATTGGGCATCCTTGTCTTTTCCCCAATTTTAGTGGGATTGTTTCAAGTATTTCTCCATTTAATTTTATATTGACTCTTGGTTTGTAGTAAATTGTTTTTATTATAATTAGGTATGGGCCTTGAATACTTGATTTCTCCAATACTTTTAAAATGAAGAGGTGTTATATTGTGTCAAATGCTTTTTCTGCATCTAAGGAGATAATCATTTGATTTGGGGGGGGGCTTGTTTATATATTGTATTATGTCAATAGATTTTTGTATAGTGAACCAACCTTGTATCCCGGGGATGAAACCTACTTGATCATGGTGAATGATGCTTGTCATGTATTCTTGGATTAGGTTTGCAAGAATTTTACTGAGTAATTTTGCATCGATATTCATAATCGAGATTGGTATGAAATTCTCTTTTTGGTTGATTCCTTGTGTGGTTTAGGTATCACAGTAATTGTGGCTTCATAGAATAAATTATGTAGTGTTCCTTCTGTTTCTATTTTATAGAATAGTTTGAGAAATGCTGGTATCAGGTCTTCTTTGAAGATCTGATAGAATTCTGCACTAAGTCCATCTAGCCCTGTGCTTTTTTTTTGGGGGGGGGGGGAAAGGGTTGGGAGATTTTAAATGACTTCTTCTATTTTCTTATGCAATCTGGGCCTGTTTAGAGAGTTTACCTGCTCTTGATTTACTTCAGTATGTGGTATCTGTCTAGAAAATCATCCATTTCGCCTAGATTTTTTCAGTTTTGTTAAGTATAAACTTTTGTAGTAGGATGTGATGATTTTATGAATTTCCTCCATTTCTATTGTTATATGCCCCTATTCGTTTCTGATTTTGTTAATTTGGATACTGCCTATGGGCCCTTTAGTTAGTTTAGCTAGAGGTTTACCTATCTTGTTGAGTCTCTCAAAGAACCAGCTTTTGATTTTGTTGATTATTTGTATTGTTCTCTTTGTTTCTATTTTGTTGATTTCTGTCCTGAGTTTGACTATTTACTGTCATCTACTCCTCTTGGGTAAGTTTGCTTCTTTTTGTTCTAGATCTCTCAGCTGTGCTGTTAAGTTGCTAGTGTAAGATCTCTCCAGGGCACTTAGTGCTATGAATATTCCTCTTAGCACTGCTCTCATTGTGTTCCATAAGTTTGAGTATGATGTGTCAATATTTTCATTAAATTCCAGGAAGTTTTTAATTTCTTTCTTTCTTTCTTCCCTGACCAAGTTATCACTGAGTAGAGAATTGTTCAGTATCCACGTGAATGTGGGGTTTGTGTTCTTTTTGCTGTTATTGAAGACCAGCCTTAGGTCATGGTGGTTTGATAGGCTGAATGGGATTATTTCAATCTTCTTCTATCCGTTGGGGGTTGTTTTGTGATCAATTATATGGTCAGTTTTGGAGAAGATACCATGAGTTATTGAGAAGAAGGTGTATTCTTTTGTTTCAGGGTGAAATCTTCTGTAGATATCTGTTAAATCCATTTGGCTCATAACCTTTATTAGTTTCACTGTGTCTCTCTTTAGTTTCTATTTCAATGATCTGTCTATTGGTGAGAGTGGGGTGTTAGAGTTTCCCACTATTATTGTGTTGAGTTCAATGTGTGTTTTGAACTTTAGTAAAGTTTCTTTTAGGAATGTGGGTGACCTTGCATTTGGTGCATAGATTTTCAGAAATGAGACTTTCTCTTGGTTTGTTATTCCTTTGATGTATATGAAATGCAGTTCTTCATCACGCTTGATATCTTTTGGTTGAAAGTCTATTTTATTGGATATTAGGATGGCAACTCCAGTTTGTTTCCTGGGTCCATTTGCTTGGAAAACCTTTTTCCATCCTTTTACTCAGAGATAATGACTGTCTTTGTTATTGAGGTGTGTTTCTTATATGTAACAACATGCTGGATCTTGTTTACATATCCAGTCTGTTAGCTTATGTCTTTTTATAGGTGAGTTGAGTCCATTAATATTGAGATATATTAAAGACAGATGCCTATTGGGTCCTGATATGTTTGGTTTTGTAGGTGGCTTTATGTGCTTGTGGTCCTCTCCTTTTGGCTTTGTTTAGGAGAGATGCTTAATACCTTGTCCTTTCTTTGGTGTATGTACCTTCCTTGTGTTGGAGTTTTTCTTCTAGGATCCTCAGCATGGATGAATTGGTAGATAGATACTGTTTGAATTTGGTTTTGTCATGGAATGTTTTGTTTCTCTATCTAGATTGATTTAGAGTTTTGCTAAATATAGTAGCTTGGGCTGGCATTTCTGTTCTCTTAGAGTCTGCATGACCTCTAACCAAGCTCTCTGGCTTTCATAATCTCTGTTGAGAAGTCTAGTGTAATTCTGGTAGGTCTACTTTGTATGTTACTTGGCTCTTTTCCTTTGCAGTTTTTAATATTCTTTCTTTGCTCTGTGTGTTTAGTCTTTCAATTATTATGAGATGAGAGGATTTTCTTTTCTGGTCACATTTATTTGGTGTTCTATAGGCTTCTTGTACCTTTATGGGCATCTCTTTCTTTAGGATGGGGAAATTTCCTTCTATGATTTAGTTGAAGTTATTTTCAGGTCCTTTGAGCTAGGAGTCTTTGTTCTCCTCTCTTCCAATTATTCTTAGACTGGGTCTTTTTATTGTGTCCTGAATTCCCTGGATGCTTTGGGTTAGGGGATTTTTACATTTTGAATTTTCTTTGATGGTTGTGTCAATCTCTATTATGGTATCTTCTACACCTGAGATCCTCTCTTCTATCTCTTGTATTCTGTTGGTGATACTTACATCTGTAATTGCTGACCGCTTTCCTAGATTTTCTATTTCCAGATTTGCCTCCATTTGTGTGTGTGTGTGTTTTTTGGTTTTTTTGTTTGTTTGTTTGTTTGTTTTTTTAATTGTTTCTACTTGCACTTTTAGGTCTTGGACTGCTTTATTCAATTCGTTCACCTTTTTTTTTTATTGTGTTTTCCTATATCTCTTTAAGGGATGTATTTGTTTCCTCTTTAAGGGCTTCTACCTGTTTACCTGTATTTTCCTGAATTTCTTTCAGTGAGTTATTTATATCCACCTTAAAGGACTCTATTGTTTCCTTGAGATAGGATTTTAGGTCAGCTTCCTGATTTTCAGGTATGTTGGTATATTCAGGGCTTGCTATGGTGGGAGAACTGGGTTCTGACGATGCCCATATATTGACTTCTATTGCTTATAGTCTTGCACTTGCCTATCACCATCTAGTTTTCCTTGGTTTGTGCTAGTCTTTGTGACTCTGTCTGGATTCTGCCCATTTTGTCTCTGGGTTGCTTCAGGTCTCCCAGTAGGCCTACAGCCCTGTTTGTAGCAGACCACCTGTGGGACCTTCCAACTGTGGGCTCTTCAGAGGGGCAGAGAAGCTGTTGATCTGTAGTCCTGGCTGTAGTAGATCTCCTTACAGGCCTTCAGACTGTTGGGTCTTCAGAGTAGTAGTCAAGATGTTGTCCTGTGTGAAGATGGTCTCTGGGAGGGGCCTATGGATTGTGGCTTCTATCTCCCTCTGTGAAGCATAACTCCCAGGGGGTTTTCAGTCTATTGGATTAGTTGCCCTGCATGCCACAGAGCCCCCAGGAGGTCTTCAAACTGTGGTGTCTGGATGCCTTCAAGCTCTGGTGTCTTCAAAGGAGCAGACATGCTGGTGATCAGTTGCTCAGTTGCCTGAGTGCAGCACATCTTGGATGCCTCAGGCTAGGTCAGTTCCCTGACTGCTCTGAGTGCAGCTGATCTTCTAGGGTGGCTCAGAATATGGTGTCTGTAGGGGAGCAGACCAGCTAGCAGTCTGCCCCAGGCCATGATTACTTCTTAAATGATAAAAATGTTTGCCATTATACAAGTAACCATTTAGAAATTGTTAAAATATAATTCATGTTTCTATTTTCTGTGTTAAAAATCATAAATTAAATCACATGTACATTAAGCATTGATAATAATAGGAAAATGAGATGGCTATATATCAACTCAGCAACAGAGAGTGCTGGGGGTGTGAAAAAATTTCCACCTAATATCCCAAGATCTAGGGATTGCACTCTGATATTTAGAGCAAATAACCTTTGAATCAGAATAAACAAATCTACAGGAACATTTATGTTGGATTTCCAAGACAATCTAGGATACAATCTTCATCAGTAGAAGATGTTATACAGACAAGAGAGCTTGAGACAACAAATCAATTAAGGCATGTGTAATTTTCACAAGCAAGCTGAAGATTGATAGAAAATTAGTGGTATGTATTGGGTGTTTCAGTGTATTTAAAGCTCAGTAACGGAAACATAATAAATTACATTCCATTGTTTGGCATTGGGAAATGATTGTTATGGGATAAAGTGATGAAAATGTTTCCTTATGTATTTTTCTTTTTATTATCTCTTTTCTTAGACAGTCTTATATATCTCAGGATGACTGGAAACTCAAACTGTTTAGATTAGAATGCCTTAGAACTCATGATCCACTTCTTGTGTCCCTACTGTTTAGAGTATAGTCATGTAGTAGTATTGTGGCCAGTTCCACAAGCAAAATGTCCTCATTCCAATGGACAATTGGTAGGATAATTTAAAGCATGGCTGCAGCCAGAAGCTGGAAACAACCCAGATGTCCCTCAACAGAAAAGTGGATACAGAAAATGTGGTACATTTACACAATAGAATACTACTCAGCTATTAAAAACACTGACTTCATGAAATTCACAGGCAAATGGATGGAACTTGAAAATATCATCGTGAGTGAAGTAACTCAGTCATAAAAGAATGAACATGGTATGTACTCACTGATAAGTGGTTATTAGCCCAAAAGTTCGGAATATCTAAGAGTCACTTCACAGCTACCATTGGGCTGAGCATGAGGTCCCAGATGGAGGAGTTGGAGAAGGGACTGAAGGAGCTGAGGAAGTTTGCAGCACCATGGAGGGAGCAACAGTGTCAACTGGCCTGACCTCCTGATGCTCCCAAAGACTGGATCACCAACCAAAGAATACACATGGAGGGACCCATGGTGCTGGCCACATATGTGGCAGAGGACAGTCTTGTTAGCCATCAGGGGGAGGAGAGGCCCTTGGGCCTAAGGGTGTTAGATGCCCTAGGGGAATACCAAGGAGGGAAGCCGAAAGTGGGTGGGTGGGTGGGTGGATAGGGGAATACCCCCATAGAGGCAAGGGGAGCTGGAGGGGATAGGGAGGTTCCAAAGGGGAGATATGGAAAGGGAGAAACATTTGAAATGTGAATAAAGTATCAAAAAAAGTCATGGTTGCAGATTATTATTATTATTTTTTTAATGTTTAACATATTTTTTGTTTAAATTTAAAGATTGGTAAATAGATCAAAATTAAACACCTAATTTTAGATTATATAAATGTTTTACTCTGCTGAATTTTTTCTTAATTTTTCTACCTTTATGAAGTAATAAAGAAAACATACATACAATGTTATGATATTTGAGCTATTTTACCTAAGAATAAATTTTATTTCTGATAAGTTATACCGAATTGCATCTATAGTAAAATAAAACATATCTATATACTTAGACTGAATTTACTTGTACTCCATTAAAATTTCTTTCTAGCTATAACAGTTCCTGAGGTATACAATTGTACTTTAATCATACTTTTCATAGAAGAGAATGTGAGAATACCTTTATGTTGTAGATGTCTTCCAGATTTCACCAATTTTTTATAATATTTTGTTTAACTTTTTGAATTGTTTCATACTTTTTCTCACAAGAGAACTTGTAGGATGTCCTAGATAATTAGCACAAAATATCAAGATATTATTTTTAAATTTCTCAGATGATTTAATTTTAATGATGTGACTTAAATAGACTAAATTTCCTTGGGGAGCTTCACCAAGAGGGAAGAAAGCTATAAACTCTCCCTTCACAAGGAAATCATATTAGTAAAATTAGAATGAAAAATCAGATTCTTTATTAAAGGTAAGTGGATACATACTTTCTTGGACTTCTATTACTAGATATCGGGGGAATTTTTATTATATCTGACAACAAATACTATAAGGCAACTAAGAGATCAATCACTCAAGCAGACCAACCAAGATTGTTCTCTTGTGAATTAAGGATCCAGGGGGCAGTATTATTTTTTTAGAGTTAGAAGTCATAAAATAGCCAAATGTGTTAAATCTAATTGATGAGAAATTATGGTCATATTTAAAATTTTGAATGACAGAGAAATTTATGAATAAGTGAAGGTTTTAGCAAAATATTCCCTTTAAAAAGTGAATGTGAATTTGATTTCCAGATAAAATATTGTGTCCTCAGTCATGTTGGATTTTAAGATAAATAACTACAAATTGTATCATACATGCTACGCAATCTATAATTTATGTTTTACAATAAATGCTTGCCATGCAATGTTTAAAGAAAAAATATTTTAAACTTTTTTTATGCAATATTTTAAAAAGATCAGCGGGTTTTATATAATATTATTAAATGCATTTTTAAGATTTTTTTATTACCTGGTTAATTTTCTTTAGCAGTTTGCTCACTAATAGATTATTTTATGTTGAATAGTCATTGTGTAATTACAAGCACAGAAATGTGTTAAGATCTGTAGAATTTAAATAGATTTCTACAATGATATCTCCTCTTATAAAACCTTCTAGATCAATTTTAAAAACTTGAAACATTATTTTCTACAAAAGATAAATGGTGAGAATTAGAAATTTATGTTAAAAAAAAAATAACTACTAAGATCAATACTAGCATGACAGCCAACAAGCTAGAGAAGCTGTGATTGAAAGCATTAAATTTTAGAGATAGGTAATATTTCTAAATCTCCTTCTTTACCTGGTATACTCCTTATACTCTACCATAAAATACTAAAACAATACTTCCCAAGATAGTTTTCAAAGATGACAGACTATTATTTTTGTTTGTGTGTAAAACAGGATCTGAAACAATATCTTAAATAAAAAGAGAAATAGTAGAAAACCCTAATTTAGAAGAGGAAATTGGGTTCCCAAGAAGTCTCAGCAGGTAAGGACACTAGATACCCAGGGTGACAGCCTGAGTTTACTCCTTAATGTATATGGTAGAAAGACAAATAGAATCCTGCAAGTTGCCTGTGACCTACTTACTCACTCCATGGTATTTATGTGGCCTCCACATACAAATAAACAAACTAATTATAATTGTGAAACTCAGAAAAATATATAGAGGTGCTCCAGCAGTTATGAATACCACCTTTTCCTCAGATCCCATCTTAAAAATCAAAAAAATAAAAGGAATACCAAATGCAGATTTTTAGATTGCTTCTAAATTCAATAAGCGAGCTACAAAGAGCCCTTGCTTCAAACTACAGAAATGTATCTTAGTAAAATCGTATTTTTTCCTGTTATCACTTTCCAATACATCATACATCATTATAGAATACTTTGATACTCTGTTATTATTGTTATTATAATAATGCTTATGAAGTCACACATTCTTGCTGAGGTCAAACAGAATACAATAACAGGAGAACACAAATTTATTAGAGTTAAATCAAATTTACTGTTATTATATCTTTTCTAATTATTTATATTTATTACAAAAATAAAATTATCACTGAAATATTTAAAAATTTTAAATTATGCATCATTATACATCATATATCATTAGCAAATTAAATAATATAATTTTAAATAATTAACTTCTTTATAGAATTTATTACAATGGTGATGAAGGATAAAGAATATTAGATTAAGAATTTGTCCTCTTTGGATATTGATTTAAATCATGTGTATTTTCAGGAGTAGATTCTGATCATATAAGTTTTATGCTAATTTTGAGTTTTTCATTATTAAAAATAAAATGGAGAGTAAGATAAGACAAAAATGTACAATAATCATTTTCACTTTAGTTGACTGAACTAATGTTTCCCTAAGGAAGTTATTATAACAAGACAAACCATACTTATTTTACATAGCTACATCATTAGTATACCATATTAATTGATTATATGATTGTGAGATTATATTTGAGAATCTATGGTCTGGAGAAAATAAAAGATTGTACCTGAATCAAGAAGAATGGTAATCTGATATGATAGTTGGTGTGACTCTTACGAAAAAGAATTTGTATACTCACATGACATTATTTTCTATGTACTTACATCAAATCTTTGCTGAGTCTTAAGTTTAATCATTTCCTATTATTCTATGTGCTTCATATATATTCCCTATTTCAGAAAAGCTAATTTTATTTTCTTAAAATATCTAAAAATTATCTGTGTTGTCTGGTTTTCAATAAAATGTCTAACTCTTCTAACTATGACTAGTACAAAGTTCATATGGCAATGAAAGAAATCTAATAAATCCTTATTGTTTCTTCAAGAAGAGCTAATTTTGGATCATCCAATGGGCCAACCAAATGTAACAATGCCAACTGAGTTCATCCTGATGGGCGTCACACAGACTGCTGAGCTGAAACTCCCTCTGTTTGCAGTCTTCCTTGCTATCTATGCAATCACTGTGGTGGGAAACTTAGGCATGATCATTTTGACCAAGCTGGACTCTCGGCTACACACTCCTATGTACTTTTTCATCAGACACCTTGCTTTCATTGATCTTGGAAATTCCACTGCCATCTGCCCCAAGATGCTGGTGAATTTTGTTGTGGATCAGAACACCATCACCTATTATGCTTGTGCCACACAGATGGCATGCTTCATTATGTTCATTGTCAGTGAACTTTCAATCTTGTCCTCCATGGCCTATGACCGCTATGTGGCCATCTGCAACCCTCTGCTCTACAGTGTGATAATGTCTCAGAGACGCTGTCAAGTGCTCGTTGGCATTCCTTATCTCTACAGTACTTTCCAAGCTCTGCTCTTCCCTATTAAGTATTTCACATTAAGCTTCTGTGGTGTTAATGTCATAAGCCATTTCTATTGTGATGTTGTCCCTTTACTACCTTTGATCTGCTCACATGTAGAAGAGACAGAATTGTTAACTATATTGTTTTCAGCCTTTAATTTAATCTCTTCTCTTCTTGTCGTTCTTTTGTCTTACATGCTGATTTTGTTAACCGTATGTCGAATGCGTTCTGCAGAAGGTAGGAAAAAAGCTTTCTCCACTTGTGGTTCCCATCTGACAGTGGTGGTTGTGTTCTATGGTTCTCTACTTTTCATGTATGTTCAGCCTAAATCTACTCACTCATTTGAATATGACAAAATGGCATCTGTGTTTTATACTTTAGTGATCCCCATGCTTAACCCCTTGATTTATAGTTTAAGGAACAAAGAAGTAAAAAATGCTTTTCATAGAGTATTTAAGAATCTATGATGATTTTATTATTCAGTATTAAGTAATCTTATAATAATCTGTGACAATTGTAACTGCCATATGATAGTATTTCCAGAATAGTTGCATTTAACTCCACAAAAATTTATAATAGTTTAAGTTGAGAGCTATTGTTTCACAATTTTACTCAATTTCCCCCTTAAAATAGAAATATCAGTTTAATCTTACATTCTTACTCTTATTTCCTGCTTCATAATAAATATTTAATTTAGTGATATACAAGCTGATATTTTACTAAAGATGAATAAATGATAAATTTTATATTAATAACCTATGTTGTTTCCACTAGTTATTTGTGGGAAACACCTATCTTCACTGTTTTGGTAGTAATCATAAATAAAGCAATATGATAAAAACAGTCTCTCATTCTCTTTTAGAAACAATTTTTATACATATATAAACTAATAAATGTTTAAGGCTCCTTGTGACAATATTTACTATTCATATTGCTTTGTGACTTTATTTTAATAGAAATATCCATTAATTTTATATACTGCTGTTACATTTTATAAGATGTATATTTATTCCTTTTAAGTTATGTATTTTGTGAAAGATTTTGTGTGTTTGTGTATGTATGCATTAGAGTAGACCCCCAGTGGAGATCAGAGATTTTAGATGTCATAGTTCCTGGAGTTAAAGCCAGTTATAATCTAGTCAATAAAGGTGCTGAAACAGCAAGCCTCTTCACAGTGAACCATCTCTGAAGCTCTGCACATACATTTTTATATGTGACTGCTTATCTGCCTCTTCCTCTTTCATTTAACAACAGGGCTTTATTGACTCTGAACTTTGTGAATGCATTACCATGATATTTCTCAAAGCCATTGCACAAAAACAAACACAAAAAAGGAAATGATATTGAAGAGTTAATGTCTACTATATTTTATATATAAAATAGCTTATGTTTTCTAAGATTATATACTTAGCTATTTCTGTTTTAAGTCTCAGTCCAATATTATTACAAGGATTTTCTTATTTGGCTCTATGTATTTAAGAGTATTCAACAATGAATAGACGGATCATTCAATGTAAACTAATTTCAGAATTATTGATAAATTATGATAGCTATCTTCTCAATGTTTGAAATAGTATAACATGTGGCTTTACAACTATCTTCATCTTCTAGTTACATTCAAGAAATCAGGCTTTTCAAAATATTTGAAAATATAATTTTGTTTATTTACATTAATAATTTATTTACTTTTAATTTATTCTTTAAAAATTTTACATGTATACAATGAAATATGATCAAATTGACCACTACATTTCCACAAACTTTCCCAGGGGAGTACCATTAACATATCCTCCAAACTACATGCTCTCCTTTACTTTTTCTTTTTTTTTTTTTTTCACTTTATTTACATTTCAAATGTTTTCCCCTTTCCAGATCTCCCCTTTGGAACCTCCCTATTCCCTCCCCCCTCCCCAACCTCTATGGGGGTAATCCCCTACCTACCCACCCACTCTTGTCTTCCCTCCTTGGCATTCTCCTATACTGGGGGATCTAATACCCTCAGGCCCAAGGGCCTCTCCTCCCCCGATGTCTAACAAGACCCTCCTCTGCCGCATATGTGGCCAGCACCATGGGACCCTCCATGTGTGTTCTTTGGTTGGTGGATCAGTCTCCAGGAGTATCAGGGGGTCAGGACAGTTGCCACTGTTGATGCCTTTCTGGGGATGCAAACTCCCTCAGTTCCTTCAGTCCCTTCTCCAAGTCCTCCATCTGGGACTTCCCACCCTGCCCCACTGTTGCTGTGAAGTGACTCTTGGGTATTTCGAAAATTTGGGCTAATAACCACTTAACAGTGAGTACATACCATGTTCATTCTTTTGTGACTGTGTTACCTCGCTCAGGAGATCCATCCATTTGTCTGCGAATTTCATGAAGTCATTGTTTTTAATAGCTGAGTACTATTCCACTGTGTAAATGTATCACATTTTCTGTATCCATTCCTCTGTTGAGGAACATCTGGGTTGTTTTCAGTTTCTGGCTATTATAAATATGACTGCCATGAACATACTGAAACATGTGTCTTTATTACATATTGGAGCATCTTCTCTGGGTATATGCCCAGGAGTGGAATAGCTGGGTCCTTAGGTAGTATTATGTTCATTTTTCTGAGGGTCCAACAAACTGATTTCCAGAGAGGTTGTATCAACTTGCATTCCTACCAGCAATGGAGGAGTGTTCCTCATTCTCCACATCCACGCCAACATCTGCTGTCACCTGAGTTTTTGATCTTAGCCATTCTGACTGGTGTGAGGTAAAATCTCAGGGTTGTTTTGATTTGCATTTCCCAGATGACTAAGGATGTTGAACATTTCTTTAGGTGCTTCTCCACCATTCTAGTTTCCTCAGTTGAGAATTCTCTCTTTAGCTCTGTTCCCCATTTTTTGATAGGGTTATTTGGATCTTTAAAGTCTAGCTTTTTGAGTTCTTTGTATACATTGGATATTAGCCCGCTATCGGATGTAGGATTGGTAAAGATCTTTTCCCAATCTGTAGGTTGCCATTTTGTCCTATTTATAGTGTCCTTTGCCTTACAGAATCTTTGTAATTTTATGAGGTCCCATCTGTTGATTCTAGATCTTAGAGCACAAGCCATTGGTGTGCTGTTCAAGAACTTTTCCCCTGTGCCCATGTGTTCGAGATTTTTCCCCACTTTCTCTTCTATTAGATTCAGTGTATCTGGTTTTATGTGGAGGTCCTTGATCCACTTGGACTTGAGCTTTGTATAGGGACATCGGGATGGATCAATTCTCAATCTTCTACAAGTAGACAGTCAGTTGAACCAGCACCATTTGTTGAAGATGCTGTCTTCAACCACTGCATGGTTTTAGCTCCTTTGTCAAAGGTCAAGTGACCATAAGTGTGTGGGTTCATTTCTGGGTCTTCGATTCTATTCCATAGATCTACCTGCCTGGCACTGTACCAATACCATTCAGTTTTATCACTACTGCTCTGTAGTACAGCTTGAAGTCAGGGAGGTTGATTCCCCCAGAAGTCCTTTTATTGTTGAGAATAGTTTTTGCTATCCTGGGTTTTTTGTTATTCCATATGAATTTGAGAATATCTCTTTCTAAGTCTATGAAGAATTGAGTTGGGATTTTGATGGGGATTGCATTGAATATGTAGATTGCTTTCAGCACGATGGCCATTTTAACTATATTAATCCTAACAATTCCATGAGCATGGGAGATCTTTCCATCTTCTGAGGTCTTCTTCGATTTCTTTCTTCGGAGACTTAAATTTCTTGTCATACAGATTTATCACTTGTTTGGTTAGAGTCACACCAATATATTTTATATTGTTTGTGACAATTGTGAAGGGTGTTATTTCCCTAATTTCTATCTCAGCCTGTTTATCCTTCTAGTGTAGGAAGGCTATTGATTTGCTTAAGTTAATTTTATATCCGGCTACTTTGCTGAAGTTGTTTATCAGCTGTAGCAGATCTCTGTGGAGTTTGTTGGGTCACTTAAGAATAGCATCATATCATCTGCAAATAGTGATATTTTGATTTCTTCCTTTCCCATTTCTATCCATTTGACCTCCTTTTGTTGTCTGATTGCTTTAACTAGAACTTCAAGTACTATATTGAATAGATAGGGAGAGAGAGGGCAGCCTTGTCTAGTCCCTGATTTTACTGGGATTACTTTGAGTTTCTCTCCATTTAGTTTGATGTTGGCTACTGGTTTGCTGTATATTGCTTTTACTATGTTTAGGTATGCTCCTTGAGTTTCTGATCTTTTCAAGATTTTTATCATGAAGGGATGTTGAACTTTGTCAAATGCTTTTTCAGCATCTAAAGAAATGGCCATGTGGTTTTTTTGAGTTTGTTTATGTAGTGGATTACATTGATGGATTTCCGAGTATTGAACCATCCCTGCATCCCTGTGATGAAGCCTACTTGATCATGGTGAATGATTGTTGTAATGTGTTCTTGAATTCAGTTTGCAAGAATTTTATTGAGTATTTTTGCATCAATATTCATAAGGGATATTGGTCTGAAGTTTTCTTTTATTGTTAGTTCTTTGTGGGGGTTTGGTATCAGTGTAACTGTGGCCTCATAGAATGAATTGGGTAGTGTTCCTCAAGTTTCTATTTTGTGGAATAGATTGAAGAGTATTGATATTAGGTCTTCTTTGAAGGTCTAATAGAATTCTGCCCTGTACCCATCTGGTCCTGGGCTTTTTTTGGTTGGGAGATTTTAATGACTGCTTCTATTTGTTAGGGGTTATGGGACTGTTTAGATGGCTTATCTGATTCTGATTTAACTTTGGTAATTGGTATCTGTCTAGAAACTTGTCCATTTCATCCAGATTTTCCAATGTTGTTGTGTATAGGCTTTTGTAGTAGGATCCGATGATTTCTTGAATTTCCTCAGAGTCTGTTGTTATATCTCCGTTTTCATTTCTAATTTTATTAATTTGCACACTTTCTCTGTGCCCTCTGGTTATTCTGGCTAAGGGTTTATCTATCTTGTTGATTTTCTCAAAGAACCAGCTCCTGGTGTCATTGATTCTTCATATAGTTCTTTTAGTTTCCACTTGGTTAATTTCAGCCCTTAATTTGATTATTTCCTGCTTTCTACTCCTCTTGGGTGTATTAGCTTCTTTTTGTTCTAGAACTTTCAGGTGTGCTGTTAGGCTGTTAGTATATGCTCTCTCCAGTTTCTTTTTGGAGGCATTCAGAGCTATGAGTTTACCTCTTAACACTGCTTTCATTGTGTCCCATAGGTGTGGGTAACTTGTACTTTCATTTTCATTAAATTCTAGGAAGTCTTTAATTTCCTTCTTTATTTCTTCCTTGACCATGTTATCATTGAGCAGAGCATTGTTCAGCTTCCATGTGTATGTGGGCTTTGTGTTGTTGTTGCCATTGATGACCAACCTTAATCCGTACTGATCTGATAGGAGGCATGGGATTATTTCAATCTTCTTATATCTGTCGAGGTTTGCTTTGTGACCAAATATATGATCAGTTTTGGAGACGGTACCATAAGGTGCTGAGAAGAAGGTATCTTCATTTGATTTAGGATGAAATGTTCTACAGATATCTGTTAAGCCATTTGGTTCATAGCATCTGTTAGTTTCACTGTGTCTCTGTTTAGTTTTTGTTTCCAAGATCTGTCTATTGTTGATAGTGAGGTGTTGATGTCTTCCACTACTATTGTGTGAGGTGCAATATGTGCTTTGAGCTTTAGTAGAGTATCTTTTATGAATGTGTGAGCTCTTGCATTCAGGGCGTAGATGTTCAGAATTGAGAGTTCTTCTTGGTAGATTATTCCTTTGATGAGTATGACGTGTCCTTCTTTATCTTTTTTGATGACTTTTGGTTAAAAGTCAATTTTATCTGATATTAGAATGGCTACTTCAGCCTGTTTCTTAGGGCCATTTGTCTGGAAAATTGTTTTCCAGCCCTTTACTCTGAGGTAGTGTTTGTCTTTAACACAGAGGTGCGTTTCCTGGATGCAGCAAAACGCTGGGTCTGTTAGTCTATGTCTTTTTATTGGGGAGTTGAGACCATTGATGTTAAGAGATATTAAAGAATGGTGATTGTTGTTTCCTGTTATTTTTGATGTTGTTTATGTGACCCTCTTCTTTTGAGTTTGTTGAAAGATTACTTTCTTGCTTTTCTTGAGTGTAGTTTCCCTCCTTGAGTTGATGTTTTCCATATATTATTCTTTGTAGGGCTGGGTTTGTGGAAACATACTGTGCAATTTCGGATTTATCATAGAATATTTTGGTTTCACCATCTATGATTATTGAGAGTTTTGCTGGGTATAGCAGCCTGAGCTGGCATTTGTGTTCTCTTAGAGTCTGTATGAGATCTGCCCAGGATCTTCTAGCTTTCATAGTCTCTAGTGAGAAGTCTGGTGTAATTCTAATAGGTCTGCCTTTATATGTTACTTGCCCTTTTTCCCTTACTGCTTTTAATATTCTTTCCTTGTTTTGTGTATTTGGTGTTTTGACTATAATGTGAAGGGAGGAATTTCTTTTCTGGTCCAGTCTATTTGGGGTTCTGTAGGCTTCTTGTATATTTATGTTCATCTCTTTCTTTAGGTTAGGGAAGTTTTCTTCTATAATTTTGTTGAAAATATTTACTGGTCCTTTAAGTTGGTAATCTTCATTCTCTTCTATATTAGCCTCAGGTTCTGTCTCCTCATTTCATCCTGGATATCTTGGATGTTTTGAGTTAGGAGCTTTTTGGATTTTGTGTTTTGTTTGACTGTTGTGTCCATGTTTTCTATGGTATCTTCCACACCTGAGATTCTCTCTTCCATCTCTTGTATTCTGTTTGTGATGCTTGCATCTATGACTCCTGCTTCTTTCCTATGTTCTCTAACTCCAGGGTTGTCTCCCTTTGTGATTTCTTTATTGTTTCTATTTCTGTTTTTAATTCCTGAATGGTTTTGTTCATTTGTTTGTTTTCCTATAATTCTTTAAGGGATTTTTGAGTGTCCTCTTAAACGGTTTCCAGTTTTTTATCTGTGTTCTCTTGTATTTCTTTAAGGGAGTTATTTATTTCCTTCTTACAATCTTCTATCATCCTTTTGATAAGTGATTTTGTGTCTGAGTCTTCCTTTTCTGGTGTGTTGGGGTATCCAGGGCTGACTGTGGTGGGAGAGCTGGCTTCTGATGAAGCCAAGTAGTCTTGGTTTCTGTTCCTTGTGTTCTTGCCCTTGCCTTTCACCACCTGGTTATCTCTGGTGTTAGCTGGTCTTTCTCTTTCTGACTGTTGCTTGTCTTTTCTACAAGCCCTGGTGTCAGTATTCCTTAGAGACCAGTTCTCTATCCTGGTTGTGCCACAGTCTCTGCGTCTGGATTCCTCCTTCCGCTGGCTTTTCCACACAAGTGGACAGCTTGCTTTCTCCCTGTGCTGTTTGGCAATGGAGGCCTGGTGGCCCAGGTAGAGATCACCTGCCACAGGTGGAAGCCGACAGGCTCTTCTCTCTTTTTCATTTTAGTTTTATTTAATAATCTCCTATTGTATGTTGTTTGGCAACTCTGTTAGATTTTTTAATATTTTATATTTTTACTACATTAATTATAACAGGTTCAGATGACATTTCAATGTGGTTCTAATAAAATTATATTTGGTTTGTGTGGTCTTAAAGTACTTTTTCATACCACTGTCAGTGCTTTGTCCAGTTTAAACAATGTATAGTGAACATTTTAGTCCCTTTTTTTACTCAAGATGCTTGTTTTCAGTATATGTGTGTGTGTGTGTGTGTGTGTGTGTATATATATATATATATATATATATATATATATATATATATATATGCTATTAACCCTTTTCAAGATATATGGTTGTCAAATATTTTCTCCCATACTCTAGTTTATAATCTTTTATTTTCCTCCATTAACATATTTTGTTATTTTCTTTACATCCCAACCGTTTTCTCCTTCCCAGTCTGGAGGGGGACACAGTCTTGCCCCTATCCCCAACTTCCCTTCTTCTCTGAGAGGGTGGAGATCCACCCTGGATATCTCCTACCTGGACACATCAAGTTCTGTAGGGCTAGGTGCATACTCTACCACTGAGCTCAGACAAAGAAGTCCAATTAAGGGAACAGATTTTACCCAAAGGCAACAGTTTTAGGGACAGTTCCCACTTCAGTTTTGGGAACCCACATGAAGAAACAGGTGCAGATCTGTTCTCCATATGTGTATGGGGCCCAGGTTCACCCCATGCATGCTCTTTAGTTGGTGGTTCAGTCTCTGTGAGCCCCCAAATATCCAGGTTAGTTGGCTCCATTTATCTTTCTGTGTAATTCCTATCTCCTTATGGGGCACTCAACCCTTGCCCCAACTCTTCCATTATAGTCTCCGATCTCCATCTAATGGTTGGCTCTGGGTCTGTACATCTGTTTCAACTAGCTTCTGTGTAGAACCTTTCAAAGGACAATTATGCTAAGCTCATGTCTGAAAGCATCACAGAGTATCATTGCTAGTGCCAGGGATTAGTGCTTGCCCATGGGATGGTTGGCAAGTTGGGCCACTTATTGGTTATCCATTTTCTCAGTCTCTTCTTCATCAAACTACTTTTCTTGTAGACAGGACATATTTGAGTCAAAAGTTTTATGTGTGGGTGGTACTGTTACCCCTCCACTAGGTATTCCTGCCTGGCTAAATGATGTGACTTCTTCACGTTCCATATGCCTTCTGGTATGAGTCTCAACAAAAGTCACCCCTATAGACTCTCCCATTCCAGGTTTGGGAGTGTCCTACAGATGTCCCTACTCCCTCATCTATAGCAGCATCAGATTTCCATTAATTCTGGCTCTTGAGAGCTCTCTCCTGTCTCTACCCAAACCTGATCCTAACCACACCATTACCCACCCCATGCCCTCACCCACTCAGTTTCCTCCTTCCATCTGCCTCCTATGACTATTTTATTCCACCTTCTAAGTGAGAATCAAGCATTTTAGATTGGGGCTGCCTTCTTGTTTAGCTTCTTTGGGTCTGTGGAGTGTGTCATGTGTATCCTGTACTTTATAATTAATATCCACTTATAAGTGACTACATGCCATGCATGTCCTTTTGGGTCTTGGTTACCTCACTCAGGATGATATTTTCTAGTTCCATCTATTTTCCTGTAAAGTTCATGATGTTCAAATATTTAATAGCTGAATAATATTCCATTGTATAAAGGAAGCATATTTCTCATATCTACTCTTCAGTTGAGAGACATTTGTTTTATTTCTAGTTTCTGGATATTATGATTAAAGCTACTATGAACATAATGGATTATATATTCTTGGGCTATGTTGGAGCATCATTTAGGTATATTCCTAGGAGCTGTACAGCTGGATCTTCAGTTAAAATTATTTCCAATTTTCTGAGAAACCACCAGATTGATTTTCAAAGTGGTTATATTTCTCTGTTCAGTTTCTGTTTATTGACCTGTCACTTTGGTGAGAGTGGCTTGTTGAAATCCCCCACTATTAATATGTGGTAATTGATGTGTGATTTAAGCTTTAGTAATGTTTCTTTTACAAATGTGAGTACCCTTGCATTTGGGACATAGGTGTTTACAATTGAGACCACATCTTGGTGGAATCTTTCTTCTGATAAATACGAAGTATTCTTCTCCAGCTCTTTTGGTAACTTTTGTTTGAAAGTCTATTTTATTAGATATTAGAATAGCTACTCCCGTTTGTTTCTTGGGTCCATTTGCTTAAGAAACATTTTATTTTAAGGGTAGTGTCTATCTTTGTTGCTGAAGTGTGTTTCTTGTATGCAGCAGAATGATGGATACTGTTTATGCATCCACTGTTTGCATCTGTCTTTTTATTGGTGAATTGAGATTATTGATATTGAGAGATATTAATGACTAATGATTGGTAATTCCTGTTATTTTGATGTTGGTGATGATTGTGTGTGTGTGTGTGTGTGTGTGTGTGTCTGCTACTTTTCTGGTTTTGCTGTGAGATGATTAATTTATTTTGTTTTCTTGGGTGTAGTTATGTTCCTTATGTTATGTTGTGTTTCCTTTATTTCTTCTATTTCTATTTTCAGGCATTGAACTGTTTTATTCATCCTTCACTTGTTTGATTGTATTTTCCTGTATACCCATATATTTGTTTGTTTCCTCTTTAAAGATGTCTACCTGTTTCATTTTATTTTCCCATATTTCATTAAGGGATTTATTTATTTCCTCTTTAAAAGCCTCCATCATCTTTATAATATGAGATTCAATGTCTTGCTCTGCAGGTGTGTTAGAATATCCAAAGATGGATCTTGTAGAAGAGTTGGGGTATGATGGTGTCATATTCCACTGGCTTTTGTTTATTGTGTTCTTGTCTTTGCCTTTAGCCATCTCATTGTCTCTGGTGTTATCTGACCTGATAGTCCCTGGTAGTAGCAAGTTTCTTGTTGTCAATGATTCTCAAGACTGCCACCTGGGCAGAAGAAAGAGCTGTGTCCTGTGGTGTGGAGTGAAGATCCAGTTACAAGTTTAGGTGTGGACTAGAAGGTGGAGCACAGAAAGAAGGGACAGTCCCCTGATTTGCTGATGTTTCAGGGGTCCCAGCAGTCAGGAGATTGGGTATGGGTATCTTACCTTGTTCTCCAGGGTGGATGCAGGCTTCCTGGGAGACAGACAGAGCCAAGGAATGAACTGCTTCATTCTAATTAGCATTCACACAAGCTGCATTTGCTGGATCTGTTGTTGTTCTCTCACTGCCTATGCAGATTCTATTCTGAGGAGCTGGAATATGATTTCTCATGTTCTCCAAAGTGAACACCCATTTATATTTTGTCTCAGACAATATCACTCACTGAGACAGATTATGATATAACTCTATGATTCTACATGTCAGGCAATGTGTTGTTTATCAAACTGAGCTCTGCTCCTGTTTTCATACTACAATGTCAGGTGGGTTGGTAATGATGCATTTACAATCTAAGTCCAGCCACTACTTTAAAACTGAAAAATTGGCTTCTGTATTTTATATTGTTATAACCACATTGGTCCTTATGATTTATTGCAGACAATGATAAAATTTTTAAAAAATTTTAAATATTAAGATATAATATTATTTGATAAAGTTATATTTACTGTAATTGCCTGCATCACCTATGTTCTGAATATTTCTTAGAGAAGTAGTAAGCATGAAGGAGTGCTACATATATTTCATTGCAAAACTGACATGATTCAGTTTTGCTGAGAGTATTTTGTTTGTACTGATGAGTAATAAATGAGTATGGAAAGTAAATATGCTGAGTGAGAGTAAGAACAGTGCCTGTTATGGAAGACTGTGTTAAGAAATCTGGGAAGGTGTCAACCATTGAATTAAACTTGCAGCAACTGGTCCTGTCTTGTATTTGAGCATACTTTGTGGCTATGTCAGCTTTTACACATTAGGCTGATATACAGAGTTCTACTTTGTGCTTCCTTTTTGTGAAATATTTGATGATATGAAATAATCAGTTATGAATATGCTCATATAAAGTTATCCCCAACATAGTGAGCATTCTCTCCTTGGAGTTATTTTATGTATTAGTAAGTTGATAATCCAACACAATGATCAGCACTATATAATTTCTAATCATCATATTGTAAAATTAAAAGTTAACTGTCAGCAATATAGGCCATCACTAACAGCAATAATCATTTTGTAATGATGAGCACCTAAAAAACACAAAGTCATGCCATGCAGACAAAAATAAAGGATGGTTTTCTTTTAATTAGCATTTTTATTCAGTTGTTGATAAAAAGAAAATGTCTAAAATTAAAAAGAAGCTGAAGATAAAGTATACACATATAATTCATTTCCATTATACTGTGATGGGACCCTTATCTTCCCCCAAGTCAACAACACAGACACATTACTAAATATTTTATTATGGAAAATGTATTCATAATCTTCTGTGTGATAACAACCCCATTGAAAAAGTGATTATGATGACCAGAAGGACACTTCATTATTTTATAGGAATAAACTGGCACCACAGAGCTTTCCATTAATGCCTCAGTCATTGGCTATGTAACCTAGTTAATCAGGGATCATAAACCCTTTGGGTATCCATCAAATTCCTCAGATTATTCTTGTTGTTTTATTTTTCTTTATAAGCTGCCTTTATGTTTTCTCAGTAGGGAAAAGTTGTATGACATCAATGCAATTTTGTTTAAAATCTCTCAGATAATTTACAGATAATAAACTAAACAAATTATATGCTGTCACCTTTGGGAACATCATACATCATGAGAAAACTATAAATTCCTTCTCTCTAGAGCAAAATAGAGAATAATTTTGGAGAAGGAAATCAGAATCTTTGTAAATGGTGAGTAGAAATTGCCACCAGCCTTATGGCAACATGAGCCTTATAATCAATGTTTCTTGACCTAGATTCTATGACGCTTTTACTGATTCTTAGATTCTTGGATTCTATGATTCTTTTATACAAGAGTTTTAGTTCTTAACTGTAGTGCAGAAATTAAATACCTGCTTTCATAATTGTTATTACCTACATGAATATTTTCTTTGGAGGACAAATAAAATTCTATGAACTTAACAGCTACTGCACACTCTTTGAGAATTAATGTGAGATTTAGATATTGAAAGTACAAAAGAAAATTTAAAAACTCACCAGAAATTTTATCAGATTACCAAGGAAAAATATGAAACGTACAGTTTCATTTGATTTTCAGATATTATAAAAGTAAAATTAGTATATGTTTTACAATTTTTGTTATTAACATATAATTTAAATGTGAATATATAAACCACCACTTTAAAATAGAGTATTTTAAGGTATTTCATTGTAATTACATAAAAATGGATTTGTTTATGAATATCATATGGACAAATGATCACAGGCTTTCATCCTTTGATTATCTACAATACTGCTTAACTTCTAATTTTTTTCTGATACTAAACACTGTAAATATTAAGCAATTGAAAATATATAGCAATTTTAGAGAGATAGAAAGCTGTGGAGAAAACTCTGAACACCGATTAATTCCTAATTATCATCATGCATATGGTTTAAAAAATCTGTGTCACCTCTTCATATCTTTTGTCATCTGTGAGTTTTGAGGTTAATCTTTTGTGAGGCTGTTTTGCTTATTTACCATTGGTTCTCAACAAAATAAAATGTAAAAAAATGAGATTTTCATTGTAAAGTAAGAAGACTAAAAAGCTAAAATATCTAGACATTTTCAGTAGGATATAATCACTGACACTGAAAATGGAGACAGATTTGAGAAATGATCTAGAGGAATTGTTGGAAGAAGTTAAAAACATCAAAGTAAAACAAATTGCTACTCTGAGTTTTAATCTTTTTACTAAGTTCAACACATCTCATAATGTTACAATAATGTCGCTGTGTTCTGTAATTTAAAATTTCAATTAGAAATAGGGTTTTTTCTTTGTTATTTTTGAGTGAAAACAGGTCATTAAATTAGAGTAAGACTAAATGACAAAGCAAAAGACAACTTCAGCTAAGAAGGGAACAGAGGTATTCCAGCAATGTACTGGCACCCTCTTCCCCAGGCCTCATGCTCTTGTCAGAGGGTAAAACACAACACTGATAAAGAGTTGATTTCTGGAATTGTCAACAACCACAGATTACACTTTATTGCTACTGCATTACACTGCATTCCAAGTTCTAATCTACAGAATATTCTACCCCAAAAGAATATAGCTTCTTCTCAGCATCTCACAGAACCTTCTCTAAAACTGACCATATAATTGGACACTAAACAAGCCTCAACAGATACATGGAGGTTGAAATAATTGCTTGAATTCTATAAGATCACCGTGGACTAAGGCTGGACTTCAATAACAACAAAAACAGCAGAAAATCCAGATTTTCGTGGAAACTGAACAACTCTGTATTCAATGATAACTTGTTCAGGGAAGAAATAAAGAAATTAAAGGCTTTCTCAATTCAGTGAATATGAAGGCACAACATGCCCAAATGTATGGGACACAATGAGAGCAGTGTTAAGAGGAAAATTCAAGTGTCTTCATAAAAAAATTGGAGAGGTCCTATACTACCAACATAACAGCACACTTTTATGTTCTAGAACATAAAGAAGCAAACAAATCCAAGAGGACTAGATGGCAGAAAATAATCAAACTCAGTTCTGAAATCAACCAATTAGAAACAAAGAGAACGATATTAATAAAATCATCAAAACCAAGAGCTAGTTCTTTGAAAACAATCAAGAACATAGATAAATTCTTAGACAAGCTAGTGATCTTGTTAATGAAACTTCAGATTCACATTCACATACTGCCGAGTATTTTAAAGTCATTTCTGCATAGGTATACAACTTTGTTTCATATTTCTTAGTAATTTGTTGCTTTTCAATGCTCCCAGTAATTTTCAAAAAGATTATCATCAACTCATTGATAATGTAGTTGGTATTCTACAAAGACATACAGAAATGGTTCATGATTTCAATTAAAATGTAGTAGAAAAATTCAGAATGGAAAGCAAAAGTGAGTTTGGTTGACTCTTATATTATAGACTGTAGTATAATTGCAACATTTATCAGTGTTGCTGCCTCCTACCAAATACTACCTGACAACCTTCCTACTCTCCCTCCAATTCATGGCCTCTTTTTTAGTCACTGTTATTGCACGCATATGTGTATACACAATTATATCATAAATATATATATATGTGATAATTGTACATATATAGTATATATAATTCCTAAATATATACTGTTTATTCCAAATAATGTTATTGTATGTATGTTCTCATAGCTGACCATTGAGTACTAAACAAACATAGAGCTTTCTTTGCAAGTTTGGCATAGTCGTACCTTTTTAAGTCATTCAATAAAAGCCCTCAACAGGACCTTAACAGTCCAAACAGAAAACTAAATTTCAATGTCATTAGTTTTTTTGGTTTTTTGTTTTGTTTTGTTTTTTGTTTTTATTTTCAACACCTTTGTATTTATAAATATACAAGCTCGTTCAAAATTACCATACATAAATAAAAATATATTAGGAAGTAATATGGTCCTGTAGTGAAAATAAAATATATCCAATATTTCTGTATAAGAATCAATTAATTGTGGTGTCAATAGCTGAGTAAATATTAAAATAATTTCTTTCTTGGCCATTAGAATGCAAATTTTATTTTGTCTATGGCTCTAGTAAGATTTTAAAAAACTTTGAGTATATTTAGAAAGTAGAGCTTCTAATTTTTTTTTAACATTTAGAATCAGACTTTAAAATCATTTTTCTTTTCTATATTAATGATTTTATTTATTTACAAGCAATAGTGGTGCATTTCAAATGTTATCCCCTTCCTGGTCTCCCCTCTGCAAACACCCATTCCATCCTCTCTCTCCTTTGCCTTTATGAGGGTGCTCACCCATCCACCTACTCCTTCCTCACCCTTCTGGCATCCCTCTTCTCTCGGGCAACAAGTCTCCACTGGACCAAGTGCTTCCCCTCCCATTGATGCCAGATATGGCAGTCCTCTGCTACATATGTAGTGAGAGACATAGACCCACCAATGTATACTCTTTGGTTGTTGGTTTAGTCCCTGGGTGCTCAGTGGATTCCAGTTAGTTGATAAAATCATTTTTTTATGAGCTATATAAATGTAACATTTTATCTTGTCTTTGAATTTGTTGGATTGGTTCTATGCATAAGTTGTTGGGAACTTTGTGTCTTTTTAGAAGATTGAAATGAGCCACAGAAACTCAACAGTGCCTGCTGAATTCATTCTGACAGGAATCACACACAGGCCTGAGCTGCAGCTTCTGCTTTTGGGAGTCTTCTTAGTCATCTATGGAGTTGCCATGATAGGCAACATGAGTATGATCATTTTGACGAAGTTGGACTCACGCCTTCATACACCTATGTATTATTTTATTAGACATCTGGCTTTCATTGATCTTGGCAATTGCACTGTCATTTACCCCAAGATGATGGTGAATTTTGTGGTTGACCAAAATGTCATCTCTTACTATGCTTGTGCCATGCAGATGGCATTCTACATTGCTTTCATCATCAGTGAACTGTTTATCTTGTCTGCAATGGCCTATGATCGCTATGTGGCCATCTGCAATCCTCTGCTCTACAGCGCGATCATGTCTCAGAGGCGCTGTCATGTTCTGGTGGGCATTCCCTATCTCTATAGTGTCTTCCAAGCTGTGATGATAACTAGTAAGATTTTTACATTGACTTTCTGTGGCTCTAATGTCATTAGCCATTTCTACTGTGACAATGTCCCCATGTTACTTTTACTGTGTTCAAATGCAAGGGATATAGAACTGTTGATCATATTATTTTCAGCACTTAATTTGATCTCCTCCCTCTTTGTAGTCTTAGTATCTTACCTTCTTATCCTAATGGCCATCTATAGAATGCATTCTGCAGAAGGAAGGCAAAAGGCCTTCTCAACATGTGGTTCTCATCTCACAGTGGTGGTAGTATTTTATGGGACTCTACTCTTCATGTACTTACAGCCCAAATCCACACACTCATTTGAAACTGATAAAATAGCCTCTGTGTTTTATACTTTAGTGATTCCCATGCTTAATCCCTTGATCTACAGCTTTAGAAACAAAGAAGTGAAAAATGCTGTTCTAAGAGTTGTGAAGTACCAATGTAAGCTTTGTACTTAGCATTTAGTGGAATGCTTTAGTAAAATATTATCAATATAACTCAATACTAATGTTCTACATTAGTATATTTCATTTTATGGACAAAAAAGAAAACCTCATATATAGAACATTAGAATGCATCCCTTGTAGTCACACAAAATTGTTCTTAAATTACAGAACTCCATTAAATGTCACTTCTTCCCCCTGACATTTCTTACTATCGATTAAATATATTTCCAGCAGTTCCACTGAACAAATATTATACAAATGGGAGCATATGTTTAATTATATGCCTATGGCATGACCTTGGTTGTTTGGTTTGCAAGGATTTTTGTTGACTACTCTTATTTGGTGTGTTTGGATATTTTTCTGCTTAATTTTGTTTTAACTTTATATTTTGACCTTGAACTACTGCAGATATAATTAATGTCATGTATAGTGTACTTCTGAACACTGTATATCTTTAAGTTGACTGATTTTCTGTCCTTTAGAACTTTCATATTTAATTTGAATATTATTTATTCCTTTTATATTTAATTATAATATTAATTATAGATGATGAATGAAACTTACTATATATTTCTATTCATTTTCTGAATGTCTTGAAATTCCAGTTATTTCTGGTCCTATTTTCTTTTTTTAAAGATCTCCTCAAGTCTGATGTTACATTCAGAATTTTGCATGTCCTCCCAGAATATCCACAAGATCATCAGAAGAATTTATAAGGGAATAATAACTGTAATAGTTTGCAAAATAAGACAAACACCTCCCCCTTCACACAGACAGAATTGAATCTCCACACATACACACCACCACAATGACTAGGGTTAGTGCTATTATTATTGTTTCTACTGCTGTTTTTGTTTATTTGCTTAGTGAATTCAGTGACAGGAATTCTGTATTTTGTGTGTGCTCTATAGGAATATTTGTGCATTTGGTTTGGTCATAAGCTAATCACTAGTCAGAACTTTTTTTATGTTTCTTCAAACATGAAATCAGTCTTTTGTCCTTTGTTAATATCTGTGTATAAATCATAGCCTTAACAGTATTGAGGTCTGACATGTCCCCCAAACTCACATGTTTCCAATTAATATCTGTGGTGATTTTAATGGGAATGTTTCGCAAAGGGCTAATAATATATTTGAATACCTAGTCCTCATTGGTGGGACTACTTGGGATGGATCAGTAGGTGTGGCCTTATCAATGTAGGTATGTGACTAGGGACTAGCTTTATATTTTCAAAGACTCATGATTCCCATTTTGTGCTCTCTGCCTCTTGTGTATCAAAAGGTGAGCTCTCTGCTATTGCTCTAAAACTATGTCTGTGTGCCTGCTGCCATGCTTTGTACCTTCACTGTTACAAAATGTAATTTCCAATAAACATTTTTATAAGTAGTTTTTTGTGGTATTTTTTTCACAGCAGTAAAGTAGTGAAGACAACAGCCAAAGTGATAAAATAAATGTGGGCCCTTAACGATCCTATTAAGTTGGGTAGGAAGATCACTTACATAGTGGAGATAAAAGAGGACTGTTAACATAGTACAAGAGGGAATAGCCTTCTTCTCCTGGTTTTAGGCAATAGGGAAACTCCTAGCTAGTTATATATGAGAGGTGGATGTTGAGTAGAAATCACACAGGTAGACATCTTGGTCATGAAATTAAAAATTCCCAAATATGAAAAATGTCATTTCAATTTCTTATAAGTTGTCCTATGGCAGGTATGTCATTATACCTGAGAAAAATTAGCTTAAGGGCTGACAAATCTGTTTAAACCATAATTTTATGTTTTTGTGGGTATTACAGCCAGGCTCACAAAGAGAATGGAACAGGCCTCTAAGGGCAGGCCAAGCCATAAGCTTACCTTTAAAACTGAACATCGCCTGGAAGTTGACAAAGAAGATTTAAGTTTTACTCAACAGTAAGAAAGCAATCTCTGATACTCTAAGCATAGTTTGCATTTCTGTGCTAGTGAGGCTATAAACCTTAAAAGAGAATCTTCTATTCTTACTTTGCTGAACCATCTTAATTTCTACTATAATCTAAACCTTCTCTTAATACCTACAGAAAGGTGTAGCACAATCTTTGTTTATGTGACAAAACTCCTAACAATCCCTTTGAAATTCTTCATAAGTTTCTTTAACAATTTCCTCAGATGTTTGTCCTATAGTGAGTTTATTAATTTAAAAGGCCAATGATTTTCTTTTTTATACATTTTTTATATTTTACTAAGCAGAGAATTCACAACAGAGGAATCTAGAATAGCTGAGAAAGCACCTAAAGAAATGTTCAAAGGCCTTAGTGATCAAAGAAATACAAATCAAAATGACCCTGAGATTCCACCTTATAGCAATCAGAATGGTTAAGATCAAAACCTCAGGTGACAAGCCAGGCAGTGGTGGAGCACACCTTTAATCCCAGCACTTGGGAGGCAGAGGCAGGTGGATTTCTGAGTTTGAGGCCACCCTGGACTACAGAGTGAGTTCCAGGACAGCCAGGACTACACAGAGAAACCCTGTCTCGAAAAGCAAAAAAACAAAAACAAAAACAAAAACAAAAACAAAAACACCTCACATGACAACACATAGTGGCAAGGATGTGGAGAAAGAGGAACACTCCTTCATTGCTGGTGATATTGCAAACTTGTACAACCACTCTGGAAATCAATCTGGAGGTCCCTCAGAAAATTGGAAATAGATCTGACTGAAGACCCAGCAATAACACTATGGGAATATATCCAAAAGATACCCAACCATGCCACAGTATATTCATAATGGCCTTGTTTTTGATAGCCAGAAGCTGGAAACAGTCCAAATGTCCCACGACAGAAGAATGGATACAGAAAATGTCGTTCATTTACACAGTGGAATATTACTCAGCTATTAAGAACAAGAACATCCTGAGTTCTGCAGGCAAATGGATGGAACTAGAAAATATCATCCTGAGTGAGCTAACTCAGACCCAAAAGGATATGCATGGTAAGTACTCACTAATAAGTGGACAATAGCCAAGAGTACAGAATACCTAGGATACATTCCCCTGAACTCAAGTGTCCAAATAAGGATGCCTCAATCCCACTTGGGATGGAGGAGAAAGCAATCACAGAAAGGGGGGAGAAGGATCTGTGTGGAAAACACGACAGGGAGGGAAAGGGGGAATGATCAAGTATTTGGGGGGGGAGGGTGGAGCCTTGTGGTCCAGCAGAAAAAATTTGAAAGAGGCAACATCAGAAGGTAGGGGTTGGAGTACCCTCTAGAATGTACCAGACACATGGGAGATGAGAGACTCTCAGGACTCAAAGGGAGGGACTTTAAATGAAATGCCCTACAGTGGGGAGAGGGAACTTGCAGAGTCTACCTTCACTAGACAGATAGGGCATTAAGTGGAGGGATGGGATTGTCATCCCATAGTCAGAAACTCTGACCCAGAATTGTCCCTGTCTGAACGAACTGCCGGGACAAAAATGGAGAAAAGCCTGAGAAAAAGGACAGGCCCAAACTGGGATCCTGTTCAAGGGGAGTCCCCATGGCCTGGCACTATTACTGATGCTATAGTGTGTTTACAAAGAGAGGCCAATTATGACTGCCTAACAAGCAGCTGGATGAGTCAGATGCAGATATTGACACCCAATCAATCCACAGAAGCTGCTGAACCCTGTGGCTGAATTAAGGAAAAGCTGGAAGAACCTGAGGAGGAGAGCGAGCCTAACCTGGTCCCCTGGATCTCTCAGACACTGAGCCACCAAGCAGGCAGCATACAACAGCTGATATAAGGCTCCCAACACATATACAGCAGAAGACTGCCTGGTCTGAACTCAGTCAGAGAAGATGCACCTAACCCTCAAGAGACTTGTGGCCCCAAGGAGTGGGACGGTCTGGTGTGGATATTGAGGTAGGGGCATTTTCTTGAATATGGGGAGAGGAAGGAGGAAGTGTGGGATGCTGAACAAAGGATGGACCAGGAGGGGGATAAAGTCTGGACTGTAAAAAAGGATTAAAGAATAAATTTTGAAATTAAAAAAAAGAATTTCATGAATAAGTTGAATTTATTATTTACCCATCCCTCTTTCTCAAGTCCTGCCATCACTCTGATTCCCTCTCAAACTCATTGCTTCTTTTTAAGTATTATTGTTATACACATATTTATATGTGCATGTAACTCTATGTATATCTCCATATACAGCCTAAGATTTTTATTGTCATTTGTCTTTATCTCAGTTATACAGTTATTTTCACTAAATAAGTCAAGTCAGATGAATACAAGGACAATAAAAATGGCTTCTTCCAGCTGATAATTGCTGACCTTCTTCTATCTCAGTCAGCTGCTGAAAGTTTACTAGTTGTCACTGCTATTGCCTTTATCTGTCTTTTAGACACTTGCATCATAGCATTAAATGTGAGTAGGTTAAATAACATCACCATAAATCTTATATTCTTGAAAGATTTGGCAAGTTTTCTTTTTGTCTTTGCTCTTTTTGTTTTTGTTTTTTTGTTGTTTGTTTTTCAATTCTTTAATAAGCACTCTAGATTGCTGCTCAGCTGTGGTTAATTTCACAAGTTCTATTAAAATAAACATTAAAATTCTTAACAATTTTTGTTCATTTTCCAAAAAAAATTAATTCATGTATGATATCAGGCTTCTAGTCTGTGCTGAATTCTCTCCCATACAACTGTGTGTGTGTGTGTGTGTGTGTGTGTGTATACTTTTTGTAGCAAACCTTTATACACTAATGAAAACAAGTTCCCCTCATTTAATGAACATCCTCTAGACATTTATTTATACTCTGAAATGTACAGGGATTTTTTCAAAATATCACTTGGCATCTCCCAAGGGAGAACCTCAAAAGATGAGAGAATATATAAATTGTGTTAAGTTTTCCATGTGACAAACACATGACATGCAAGATAGAGGCTTCTTCACAGGTAAAAATAAGTATCATGTGTCACAGACACCCACCAGTGTTTCAGTGACATATGAAATGTTTAACTTTAATAGCAAAGACAGAAAATTATCACCATTTATTATTCAATATTCAATGCTTCCTGCCACTGAATGTAACTATAATATGATTTCTCTCTTATAAATTCAAATGAATGTATATATATATATGTATATATATATATATACACATATATATGACACTAAAATATATTCTTGAAATTATTGTTTTGATACTTATATGTTATATATGTACATGTCTTTTCAAGCTGACAAAAACTGAGAGTAAAAACCAATAAACTATAAAAATGTGAATGTCAAAGTGAAATGACGAAAATTTTCTTATACAACAGATAGTTACACAGTGTCTAGTCTCTGATAATGCCAAAAATGTTTTTTTTATTAAAATCAAGAATCATATGATGGTCAATGATTATTTGAGTAGACAGATATTTAAGAATCCAATGTTATGGTACATAAAATATCCACAAGTTCTTTGATTTTCAATGAGATCTGAAAAATCTTAATAAGAATTTCTTCATAGTGTAAAGTGTTGGTTCAGAGCTAACACATGGCAGTGACCCAATTCATAGTAAAAACTTTGAAAACTATCTGATTCCGCCCATAGAAATCCAAAGTTGGTGAAAGGATGATTATTGCTGGTATCAGAATTAACAAGAAAACCAAAACCCTCTTATTTTCCCAAATGATTGGAATATATTGGAGAAAAATATGGGTCCTCCTGAGCTTTATATGGAGATGAAGGAAAGATAGCTAAGAAGGATGACAGAAAAGATCAGAGAATAATTATTTATATGTATCAACATGTCATAATGCAAAGCATTAACTTATATACTATCTTAAAAAATTAATGAAGATAAATGTGCAAATAGTCACCTTCTTACCAAAATTTAAGTTTTTTTTGCTTCAAATAACTATAAATAATTATGCTTATATTTCTTCTTATTGCACTCCTTGAACATATTGATTTCATACTGCTTCCTGGCATATATGTCTACACAATAGATTGGTGATACTGAAGACATAGTAGGAAAAAAAGAAGGCAGCTTTATAAATGGGAAAGTAATATTTTAAAGAATTTAAGTGCATATTACATTATTATGTATGCTAATTTCTGTTTTAATTTTTGTTCAACTTTCATTCAAACGTGGATTTTACTATCATTTTCACCATAAACATAATTATTCTCTCTCATTTTAAAGCATTAAATATCATTGTTTTACTCATTTAATAATAACATTCATCTATCAACATGCATTCTACTTTATAATCTGTTCAGCTTCTGATCTTTATGGCATTCAGCTAAGCCCCATTTGATTAACTATAGGCTTTTATATCTTATCTCACATTTTATTATAATGTGAAGACATTCTTATTGCCTATAGTAACAAAACAATTTACATCATATCCAGGAATTTTGCAAATATTGCTTAGTATATTTTATTTAATATTTGTTGTGTTTTCCCAAAATTAAATTTGAATATATGATATACTAAATACAGCATAAGGTCAAGTGCTGGCAACATATATCTGAAAGCATGGAAATCAGGAGGATGAAGCAAGAGGCTTGTTAAAAGTGTGGTACAATTGGGATGTGTAGTGATATCCTGTCTTATAAAAGGGGGAGAGGGAGAACAAGTCAGATAATATGTCTATAAGAAAGTCCTCTGAAACTCTTCCATTCTCATAAAAATGATTATCAGTGTGATATTGTTTAATTCTTTTATTTATACATATATTCAACATGTATCAGTGGGTTGATGATTGACATGTACAAACAAAAAGTGTAAGAATTTTCAGTTGATTATACTGAAATACCTGGTTTTATTAATTTTTAAATTATACAGCAATAAGTTTTTGTATGACTAAAAGAGTGATATTAAGTACAAATGCTAATACCTTCATCTAAACTAGGTTTTTTATGTGATTATAATTACACATCAAAGATTTTATACTTGTTTCATTTTCTTTTGGGTTAGTTCATAGTTTTTGAGACAAGATTACACTATATACCCTAAGCTGATCTCAGATTAACAGTGACTTTCAATTACTTTCCTATGTTCTGAAGTTATAGTTAGATGTGCATCCTCCAGCTGAATACTGAATATTATTAGAAATTTTACAAATATTTGCTTCATATTTTCATAGCTGTCATGTTTGCCATACAACTATCATAAATCTATCTATCTATCTATCTATCTATCTACTGTTTAACCACAATCTGTTTGTATATTTCTAGCATTTATTCAGAAATATAACTCTATATATTTCATAAAATAAAAGAAATATTATCATGTGCTATTATTGAGAAAAAATATTGTACACAGTGAGATACATCGAAGTTTACTTGGTCTCAATCCATTGCTTGTAATAGAAGCTTACCACCATATTACAAATAGAAATGAATATGGAATGTCAAAACATTTGGCAAATGAAATCATGCACAATTAAGATACTCAGTCTGCCTTTGCATCTCTAACTATATTAAACATATTGTCATTTAAGAGCAATGAGTTTATAATTACATCATAATTTCTTTTTAATTTTAAACATATATAGCTTATTCTAATGTTATGTACTAAAATTTGCTAGTTGATCATATAAGATAGCAATTGATGATATTGGTATCTCTACTCTGAACAGGTTTTCGAATAAACCAGGATGGGTAAACACAACCTTACAGTAGTGACTGAATTTGTCCTAATGGGTATCACTGACCGCCCTGAGCTTCAGGCCCCATTGTTTGGACTCTTCCTCATTATTTATCTGATCTCACTGATGGGAAACTTGGGCATGATCATTCTCACAACAGTGGACTCCAGGCTGCAAACACCTATGTACTTTTTTCTCAAACATCTGGCTATTACAGATCTTGGTTATTCTACATCCGTGGGACCCAAAATGTTAGTAAATTTTGTTGTAGATCAAAATATAATATCATTTAAACTTTGTGCCACACAGCTCTCTTTCTTTCTTGTGTTCATTGTTAGTGAGCTTTTTATTCTGTCTGCAATGTCCTATGACCGCTATGTGGCCATCTGTAAGCCTTTGCTCTATACTGTAATCATGTCACAAAAGTTATGTTGGATATTAGTGGCAATTCCTTATCTCTATTGCACATTTGTTTCTCTTCTAGTCACAATTAAGATTTTCACTTTGTCTTTCTGTGGATACAATGTCATCCGTCATTTCTACTGTGACAGTCTCCCCTTGTTACCTCTGCTGTGCTCAGATACACATGACGTTGAGCTGATTATTCTAATCTTGGCCGCCTTTGATTTGATTTCTTCTCTTCTGGTTGTCCTTGTGTCTTACTTGCTCATACTCATAGCCATTATGAGGATGAACTCTGCTGAGGGCAGACGGAAGGCTTTCTCCACCTGTGGGTCCCACCTGACAGTAGTCATTGTCTTCTATGGGACTCTGATATTTATGTATGTCCAGCCTAATTCCAGCCACTCCTTTGAAACTGATAAAGTTGCTTCCATATTCTATACCCTGGTGATCCCCATGTTGAATCCCTTGATCTATAGTTTGAGAAACAAAGATGTAAAATATGCTCTAAAAAGGACATTGAATAATTTGTGTAAATTATTTTCTTTGGCTTTTCAAAAAATATAAAATTTTCTTGTTAAGTGTGTGTTCCATGTGCATTCAGAAAATAGAAAAAAAACCTGTTTCAATGTGAATTTAAACAATGTGTTATACTTGTATTACTTTTACTGCTATGCATAGATTAATAATGCAAACAAAATTCAAAAGTAAGAAGTAAATCTTTTCCATAATTAGTTGATTTTATACAAAAGTTGATTGAATGTACACCAACATGACATCAATTAAACACAACACACACACACACACACACACACACACACACGTACTAAGGATGGTGACCCAATGAGATATCATGGGAAAAAAATAATTATTATTTTTATATATATCTATATGTGTGTGTGTGCATGCATGTATGTATATGTATATATGTGTGTATATGTATGTATGAATAAGTTTCTTGTGGGTTTATCAATTATTGAAATAAAGCTTCAGATGCCTGTCCCTGTTGTGTTCATTGGTCTATCTAATTGCTTTCTCTTAGACTTAATCTTCACTTTTCAATATAATAATTTTTTATTTGTACTCCATAATGTTTCCTTATATAAAATGGAATTCTTATTACTTTGCCAAAATAATGATTATCTCAAACAGTAAAGCCACATTAGTTCTTTGTCAATATTTTCATTTCAACATATAATTCTGTTACCTTTAACTCATTAATACAAAAATCCTTACTGTCCCATGATCTTTTCTTACTCAACCCATTTTCTTCACTACCAGAGACCTTTAATTCAAGATCAGTACTCTAAACTACTCATAAATGAACTGAGGTGCCTGCTTTTATTTCTTTTCTGGCCCTATTTAACAACTGTCTGCCCAGTATAACAATTTTTTAAATTATCTACAGTGATATGATGACAACTTATTACACCATATTTTTATACCTTTCTGTAAGAAGACCAAATTAAAATATTTTTGTATATTTTCAATGTTTATATATCTCAACATTAACCAATATTAAATTTCATTGATTCTCATTGATTGATCATATCAATGTATTGATCAGCTTATCAATAGCAAATCGAGTGATTGTATTATTTCATTTATTTCTACTTGATCTATACAATTATCTTTTGATGGTGTTAGCTCCTCAGAGTTACAGTGAGTCTGATGTATAAAAATTTGTCTTCTATTTTACACATAATTGTTTAATGTCACTTTTCAAACAGCATATGATTTTTCATGTAAATACACATTTTTGAGAACTAGTTACCAGATTTTTAGAAGTATTATGTCATATTCATTCTTTAAGTTAAAATGAAGTGATATAACAAATTAATTAAAAACTATATATAGACATAAATAGCATTAGCATAAATAATAATAGGGGTAGCTTTATAGGCTGCCACAATTTGATATTGTATTATTTATATGATTTTTTCTTATTATTGAGGCAGCACCCCACACTATAACTCAGCTCACCAAGGAACACACTGTGTATACAGATTGGTATAAAATGTATAGAAATTCTTCTCTTTCCATTTTCCAAGTACTGTGATTAAATGTCTTAATTCTCACAACAGCTGTGGTTTCTTTTAAAACTGTGAGTATTATTTCTTCATTTGTCTTCACTAAAAATAATTTTATGAGCTGAAGACATAGCACACGACTGAGAGCTCTTACTGCTCATGCATACAATCTTAGTTCACGTCCCAATAATAATACCAGGAGAATCTCAATTGTTTGTAATCCTAGTTCCAGTCATTTGTCTTCCATAGCAATTTAACACATCTAGTGTACATAAACTTATCTGAGCACATGCAAACATATAAAATAATAAATCTTTTAAAAATTATATATGTACCCAAAGAAAGTTTTAAGAGTAGTGTTATCACAAAATGCAAAACAAACAAACAAATAAATAAATAAATAAATAAATAAATAAAAGTGCATTACCCTATATAGTTAAATATTATATATCATTTGTACAGGATTGATTAAAGATATTACCAATCCTACATATGATAGAGGGCTAATATCCAAAATACACAAAGAACTCAAGAAGTTAAGACTCCAGAGAACCAAATAACCTTATCAAAAAATAGGGTACAGAGCTTAACAAAGAATTCTCAACTGAGGAAACTTGAATGGCCGAGAAGCACCTAAAGAAATGTTCAACATCCATAATCATCAGGAAAATACAAATCAAAATGACCCTGAGATTCCACCTCACACAAGTCAGAATGGCTAAGATCAAAAACTCAGGTGACAGCAGATTCTTGTGAGGATGTGGAGAAAAAGAAACACTCCTCCACTGTTGGTGGGATTACAATCTGGTACCACCACTCTGGAAATCAGTCTGGTGGTTCCTCAGAAAATTGGACATAGTAATCCCTGAAGACCAAGCTATACCAGTCCTTGGTATATACTCAGAAGATGCTCCAATAAGTAATAAGAACATATGTTCTACTATGTTCATAGCAGCCAAATTTATAGTAGCCAGAAGCTGGAAACAACCCAGATGTCCCTCAAAAGAGGAATGGATACAGAAAATGTGGTACAATTACACAATGGAATACTATTCAGCTGTTAAAAACAATGACTTCAAGAAATTCTCAGGCAAATGGATAGAACTTGAAAATATCATCCTGAGTGAGGTAACTCAGTCACAAAAGAACACACATGGAATGTACGCATTGATAAGTGGATATTTGGCAAAGAGCATGGGATACCCATGATACAACTCACGAACAACAGGAAGCTCAAGAGGAAGGAAGACCAAAGAGGGGATGCTTAAGTCCTACTTAGAAGGGGGAACAAAATAATCAAGAGAAGTATGGGGTGGGAGGGACTTGGAAGGAAGAGAAGAGGGAGAGGGGAAAAAGAGAGGCAGAATCAGATATGGAAGGAGATGGAGAAGATGTACCGAGGGTCAGGAAATTGAACAGAGGTGTATAGCAATTGGGGATGGAGAATTGGGGGTATCAACCATAAAGCCCCAGATGCCAGGAAATCAAGAGCCTCCCAGGACCCCACGGGGATTAAATTAGCTGACATACACCAGAAAGGGGAAAGAGAAACTGTTAAGACCATATCCAGAGGTTAGGCATGGCCCCCAGGTTGAAGGATGGGACCACCCACCCATCTCCAAAATGTTAACCCAGAATTGCTCCTGTATAAAAGAAATACAGGGACAAAGAGTAGAACAGAGACTGAAAGAAAGGCCATCCAGAGACTGCCCCACCTGATGATCGATCCCACATGCAGACACTAAGCCCAGATACTACTGCTAATGCCAAGAAATGCATTCTGACAGGATCTTGATACATCTGTCTCCTGAGAAGCTATACTATATCCTAACCAATACAGATGCGAGTGCTCACATCCGAACATTGTACTGAGCACAGGGACTCCAATGCAGGAGTTAGGGGAAGGACTGAAGGAGCTGAAGGGGCCTTATCTGGCATCAATGGGAGGGGAGGTCCTTGGTCCTTTGAAAGCTTGATGTCCCAGTGTAGAGGAATGCTAAGGTGGTGAGGTGGGAGTGGGTGGGTGGGTGGGTGGGGGAGCACTCTCATAGAAGCAGGGTAATGGTGGATGGGATAGAGGATTTGCAAAGGGGAAACCTGGAAAGGGGATAACATTTGAAATGTAAACAAATAAAATATCCAATTAAAAAATTTTACTTAAGGTAATCAATCTACCAAGGACTTCCAGGTAATATTCTTGAGTAGCATATGTCAGATGGATCAGAGACAGTGTTAACAGAATTTAACATTAAGTTAGAAATATACCAAGGAAAATAAGGAGGAAGAGGGGAGGAAGAAGGGGAGGAAGAATGAGATTGATGAAGGAGGAAGAGAAAGGTAGAGGAGCATAGCAGA
>JADRCH010000278.1:363157-414154 GCA_019843965.1 Rhynchomys soricoides
GAAAGAGGGAGAGGAAAAAAGAGAGGGAGAGGGAGAAGGGTGAAATGGAAAGTGGAGTTTCGTGACTTCTGTTCTTTCATGTTCAGCAAGTTCTGGACAAAAAAGATTGAAAAGATGAGTTTTTCATAAATGTGCCAGCTCTTGATTTGTAGAATGGAATTCCACAGGGAGAAAATAAGAGATAAAGTTTCTTCCAACCAAAAAGAAAGAAAGAAAGAAAGAAAGAAAGAAGAAAGAAAAGAAAAGAAAAGATAAGATAAGATGAGATTCTCCATACTGCTTGGGTTTAAATAGTTTTATATCAGCTTCAGCCACCAAGAAAACTATTTAACAAGGAAAATCACAATGTGTGCTTTCTGGGCATTTTAGCAATACCTGTTATCACAGCATTGACCAATCTGATACAGGAGGATTTGCCACATTCTAATCTGAACATGGGCCAGTTGTCTAAGATTAAAAATGCAAGTGATATCACACGCTGAAGAGGATGTGGAACAAGGGGAACACTCCTCTACTACTGGTGGGAGTGCAAGCTTGTACAACCACTTGGAAATCAATTTGATGGTTTTTCAGAAAACCTGGACTAGTTCTACCTCAAGACCCTGCTATACCACTCCTGGGCATAAACTCAAAAGATGCTCCACAATTCCACAAAGACACTCGCTCAACTATATTTATAATAGCTTTATTTGTAATAGCCAGAAACTGGACACGGTCTAGATCTCCCTCGACTGAAGAATGGATAAAGAAAATGTGGTACATTGTAGTAGTAGTACCCAATTGAAAACTTAAATTGATCCCAGTGGTGATGGTGGTGGCATCTTCACTACCCAACCCAATGTTCTTGGATCCCAAATGAAAGACGCACACATAGCCTTTGTATTTTGATATACCTTAATCAGTTCAATGGCTGGGCCACTTGCTAACCACCATGTGGCTAATCCACCTCCCTCTGATTTTCCTGAGTTATTACTTAGTAAATTCTCTATTCCATTTTGGCTGCCCTTGACCCAGACCTGCAACCCTCTTGGGCCATTATCCCCTGACTCCTACATGGCAGCTCTGCTCTCTGTCCCACACCTTCTCAGGCCTAGCATGGCGATTGATTTCCCTCTCCTTCTTCCTCAGTCTCTGGCCCATAAATCCTAAACTTCCCACCTCTGTCTGCCAGGCCCAGCCATTGGCTTCCAGCAACTTTATTTACCAAACAAAACCAACTGGTGGTAGGGTCCCTCGGTGTCTTATGTGCAGACATGTAGATTCTCGTGCAAACAATTTTGGGAACCCAAATTAACATAATAGAAGCAGCCACAGTACATCTATACAATGGAATACTATCTGACTATTAAAAACAAAGACATCACAAGTTTTGCAGGCAAATGGATGGATCTTGAGAATATCATCTGGAGTGAGGTAACATAGTCCCAAAAGGACATACTTGGTATGTACTCATAAGTGGATATTAGCCACAAAATACAGGATATTCATGCTGTGCTCTATAGCCCAAGGAAGGTAAACAAGAAGGAAGACACAAGCAAGGATGCTTGATTATCACGTAGAAGGGGGAATAAAATAGAGGAATGGGTGGGGGAGGAGATGGGGAGGAGAATTAGGAAAGTTCAGGACGAGGTGTTGGGAGGGTCAGGAGGGATGGTCAGATGACCACGAGAATGAATGGAAATCTGCAACTGACACTGACAGGGGTGGGGCATCTCAAAAACAAGACAGAGACCTGGGATAAGGGAAGCGCCCAAGAATCTATGGGATGTCCTTAGCGGTGACTCACAGCGTTGGGGATATATGGAACCTGAAGAGGTTACCTCCTGTATCCAGGCAGAAACCACAATGGAGCAATAACAACACCAACCCACCTACAAAACTTTTGATACAATTTATCCTGCCTACAAGAAATGCAGGGACAGGGCATGGAGCAGAGAGTGAGGGGATGGTCAAATAACTGGCTCAACTTGAGACCCATCCCTTAACTCTATTAATGATACTCTCTTATGTTTTCAGACAGGAGCAAGTTCTCCTATGAGAGGCTCCACCCAATACAGCATCTAATTCAGACAGATAACAGACACCCACAGCCAACTTGTGAGTGGAGCCTAGGACTCATAGGGAAGAATAGGAGGGATTGTGACCCCTCGAATAGAATAAGAATTCCATAGGTAGACCAAGACAGTCAACTAACTGGGACCTTTGGGGCTCTCAGAATCTGAGCCACCAACCAAAGAACAAGGGCTGAACCTAGGCCTCCTCACACATATGTAGCTGATGTGAAGTTTATCTTCAGCAGCTGATGTGAAGCTTGTCTTCATGTGGGTCTTAGACCACTTGAGCAGGTGGGTGGGGGTTAGCTATCCCAAACGCTGTTGCCTGTATGTGGGATATGTTCTAGCTGGGCTGCCTTGTCTGGCCTTAGTGGGAGAGAATGCACCTATCCTTGCAAAGATTTGATATGCCAGGGTGGAGGATACCCAGGGGGCCCTCACCACTCAGAAGAGAAGTGGAGGGTGGACAGGGAAAAGGATTCTGGGAGGGGTGACATGGAGGGTCAGTAAGTGGGATGTAAATTAAGTAAAAAATAAATTTTAAAGAATAAAAACTAAATAAAACTGAATGTGGGTTACATGAGTTCTTAGTAAGCCTAATCTACATAATGAAACCCTGCCTTTAAAAAATCATCTAATAATTCTGTGGAGAGGGTTAGGAACACATGAGCTCCCAGATTTATGATCTCCAGTTACCAGGTCCACTTTTGTGTAGGTCCCCTGTAAGTAGGCACTGTTTCTGTAATGCCAGAACTGCATTTGGTAGAAAACTGCATTTCACAGCCCGTTTCCCTATCTTCTGCCTTGTAACATTCGGTCTTCATTTGTGTACCTATTAAAGAATCTACTAGGGGCCAATCAATACTTTCAACCAATACACTGAAAACTATGGTCACATATATAGGACCATCATTAAACTCAGTGGGCCTCAATTTGGAAGCCCTCTTCTTGACTTCTTCCCTAGAGAACTTTCTACTGTTTTTAGCATTTGTTTGGATTTGAGGCCTTGTGAGCTTTTCCACTTCCATGTTAGTTATGAATTATTCTATTTCAGGCCATGTTGAATCAATCATGTTGGTAAGACTTAAAGAATATAGTTTCTTATAGGATCAGGCATGAAAGCATGTAATTAATATTATTGAACATACAAGAAATATACAGATTGAGAAGTTTGTATTTATATGTTTAGGAGTATGCATTCACACACACACACATGCATACACATGAATATAATAAGAATTAAGGAAAAAAGAGGCCATGAATTTGGAAGACAGTAAGTAAGGGAGGTTTTTGAGTAAGGAATTAAAATCTCAAAAACTTTTAATTTTGAATATATTTTAAGAAACATAATAAGTATGTAATAAGCAAATAAAAGTGGATATAGTGAAGAAACTCATAGAATAATAGGACTAGGAGGAAATTAAAGAAGACAAGGGATCATAATTTTAGTAAATGTATGAAATTATCAAAGAGCATGTTCCTTTAAGGGTGTAAAAGAATTCAAGAACAAAACAATAATAACAGTAAAATAGAAGTACATTGGCTCCTGATACTGTAAACTCCTGAGTTTATAAAGATAAAATCCATCAGGTTCTAAGTTTACACTTTAAAAAAAAAATTAAGCTCACTTTATCAAACCCTCCCATAGGCTGTAAAGCCCATAAATAATAAAAATGTTTGCAATTGGTGTGACAGGAAATACAGAACCCCACATGGCATTAAGACTAATTAGACTAATTTTCTTCTATGCTGGGCCACTGTGCACCTTGAAATGAGAAAAAAAATCTATGAAACATATAAAACAATTGCCTTTCACAAAAGAAAACTGTTGTGATTTAAAAATATTGTATTCTCCATAATTTTAAAATTCCCAATGGCCAAATTCCAACTTCACACAGTTTCTTAATTGAAGAAAGGGGCCACTAGGGAAGTAAGGAGTGAGGGTTTTGCAATTTAGTAAACATGATGGAAGTGATTAAAGGTGATGCTGTAGAAATACGTCATCAGTTAGGGGAAAGATCTAGCTGAAGTTTAATTTCCAGGAAGTGTTAGCAGCACTCAGAGAAAATGAAATTCAAATAGTTACAAGACTTGAGTGTTGATTCCACTCCTGTGCTATATTATATTAGACTACATAGTCACCTTATAATCTGCCTGATATCTCTAAAGTCCTTGTTGATAAAGAATACAACACGTTGCATACTGTTCTCTAAAACACTGAATGATGTATATATGTATACGTATTCAGTGATTCAGGACTCACAGAGAAGGAAGAAGTTACCATTCCAACGTAGGTTGTTTTTGATACCTTACCCACTTTCCATGGCCCCTTGTGTAGTTAGGAATGTTCCATACTTTTTTCAGTGTTCTTTGGCTACTTTGGAAGGACTGTTTTTCAGCTGAGTAAACAGGTTTTTTGTATATTGAGCTGGTTTTGAGTTCACTTATATTCACTGTTTTGTCTTTTTCCATTGCCATTACCAGTTTCAGGCTTAATTTAACTTTAGGGTACTGGTTATATACACAGCAAAAGAGAAACACTCCACTTTTTTCGTTGATTCTTAGGATCTTTTGCAGATCTATTTCTTTTTTGATCATTACATTCCATTGTTAAGTGTATTTTACATGTAATTTCAAGGTAATTTACAGTATAATACTGGAAAATGTAGCTGTTCTGCCAGACTGCTGGGAAAGTCAAATATAAAGCAGTGTTCTCTACACAACATAGACCAATATTCCCATTACTCTCCAAACCTTATAAAACTAGAACACTCATTATCTTTATGAATTAACTGCTTTAGGATAGAAATTAAACACAAAATTGCTACATATTGAATATCAGTTTAAACTGTTGTGTTTTCAACTGATTTACTGCAATTGAATTATTTAAGCTGTTCTTATATTTTAATTATTACAATTATTTTTCTGTAGACAAAATTTCAACTAATAGAAATGTAAATTATAGAATATCTTTTCAGATACAAGAAAATAAAAACACCTGACCTATTGGGCAATACTGTCACAGTCCTAGTACCTATTTGCTATAAAATATACTTCCACATGAGAAAAACTAGATTATCAAATCATGAGAGTAATCCATGTTGTTAAAGATCACTGTGTAATTAACCTTAACTGCAAAATTACATTAATAACAAAATATTTTTCAGAAAAAATTCATCAAAAAAGATAAGGAAGAACACTTCATACTTATCAAAGGAAAAACTTACCAAGAAGAACTCTCAATTCTAAACATCTATAACCCAAATGCAAGGGGACCCACATTCATAACAGAAACTTTAATTAAGCTTAAAGCACACATTGCACCTCACACAATAATAGTGAGAGACTTCAACAACCCACTATCATCAATGGACAGATCTTGGAAACACAAGCTAAGCAGAGACACAGTGAAACTAACAGTTGTTATGAACCAAATGGTTTTAACAGATATCTATAGAACATTTCATCCTACATCAAAAGAATATACCTTCTTCTCAGCATCTCGTGGTACCTTTTCAAAATTGATCATATAATTGGTCACAAAACAAACCTCAACAGATATAAGGAGATTGAAATAATCCCATGCCTCCTATCAGATCAATACAGATTAAGGCTGGTCTTCAATGGCAAAAACAACAACAGAAAGCCCACATATACATGGAAGCTGAAAAACGTTCTACTCAATGATAACATGGTCAAGGAAGAAATAAAGAAAGAAATTAAAGACTTCCTAGAATTTAATGAAAATGAAAGAACAACATACCCAAACCTATGGGACACAATGAAAGCAGTGTTAAGAGGAAAACTCATAGCTCTGAATGCCTGCAGAAAGAAACTGGAGAGAGCATATACTAACAGCTTAACAGCACACCTGAAAGTTCCAGAACAAAAAGAAGCTAATACACCCAAGAGGAGTAGAAGGCAGGAAATAATCAAATTAAGGGCTGAAATCAACCAAGTGGAAACTAAAAGAACTATACAAAGAATCAACAAAACCAAGAGCTGGTTCTTTGAGAAAATCAACAAAATAGATAAAACTTTAGCCAGACTAACCAGAGGGCAGAGACAGTATACAAATTAACAAAATTAGAAATGAAAAGGGAGATATAACAACAGACTCTGAGGAAATTAAAAAAATCATCAGATCCTACTACAAAAGTCTATACTCAACAAAATTGGAAAATCTGGAGGAAATGGACAATTTTCTAGACAGACACCAAATACCAAAGTTAAGTCAGGATCAGATAAACTATCTAAACAGTCCTATAACCCCGAAAGAAATAGAAGAAGTCATTAAAAGTCTCCCAACCAAAAGAAGCCCAGGATGAGATGGGTTCAGTGCAGAATTCTATCAGACCTTCAAAGAAGATCTAATACCAATACTCTTCAATTTATTCCACAAAATACAAACAGAAGTAACACTACCCAATTCATTCTATGAGGCCACAGTTACTCTGATAACAAAACTCACAAAGACCCAACAATAAAAGAAAACTTCAGACCAATTTCCCTTATGAATGTCAACATAAAAAATACTAAATAAAATTCTCACAAACCGAATTCAAGACCACATCAAAATGATCATTCACCATGATCAAGGTGGCATCCCAGGGATACAGGGATGGTTGAATACCAGGAAATCCATTAATGTAAACCACTACATAGACAAGCTCAAAGAAAAAAACCACATGGTCATGACATTAGATGCTGAAAAGGCATTTGACAAAATCCAACATCCCTTCATGATAAAAGTCTTGAAAAGATCAGGAATTCAAGGCCCATACCTAAACATGGTAAAAGCAATATACAGCAAACCAGTCACCAACATCAAACTAAATGGAGAGAAACATGAAGCAATCCCACCAAAATCAGGGATTAGACAAGGCTGCCCTCTCTCTCCCTATCTATTCAATATAGTACTTGAAGTTTTAGCTAGAGCAATTAGACAACAAAAAGGAGGTCAAAGGGATAAAAATTGAAAAGGAAGAAATCAAAATATCACTGTTTGCAGATGATATAATGGTGTACTTAAATGACCCGAAAAACTCCACCAGAAAACTGCTACAGCTGATAAACAACTTCAGCAAAGTGACCAGATATAAAATTAACTTAAGCAAATCAGTAGCCTTCCTATATTGGAAGGATAACCAGGCTGAGAAAGAAATTATGGTAATGACACCATTCACAATTGTCTCAAACAATATAAAGTATCTTAGTGTGACTCTAACCAAACAAGTGAAAGATCTGTATGACAAGAACTTCAAATCTCTGAAGAAAGAAATCGAAGATCTCAGAAGACAAAAAGATCTCCCATGCTCATGGATTGGCAGGATTAATATAGTTAAAATGGCCATCTTGCTGAAAGCAATCTATGATTCAATGCAATCCCCATCAAAATTCCAACTCAGTTCTTCATAGACTTAGAAAGAGCAATTCTCAAATTCATATAGAATAACAAAAAACTCAGGATAGCAAAAACTATTCTCAAAAATAAAAGTCTTCTGGGGAAATCAGCCTCCCTTACTTCAAGCTGTACTACAGAGCAGTAGTGATAAAAACTGCATGGTATTGGTACAGTGGCAGGCAGGTAGACCAATGGAATAGAATTGAAGACCAAGAAATGAACCCACACACTTATGGTCATTTGATCTTTGACAAAGGAGCTAAAACCATCCAGTGGGAAAAAAACAGCATTTTCAACAAATGGTGCTGGTTGAACTGGAGGTTTACATGTAGAAGATTGTGAATTGATCCATTCCTATCTCCCTGTACAAAGCTCAAATCCAACTGGATCAAGGACCTCCACTTAAAACCAGATACACTGAATCTAATAGAAGAGAAAGTGGGGAAAAGTCTCAATCTCATGGGCACAGGGGAAAAGTTCCTGAACAGAACACCAATGGCTTATGCTTTAAGATCAAGAATTGACAAATGGGACCTCTTGAAATTAGAAAGCAAAGAACACTGTCAATAGGATAAAACGGCAACCAACAGATTGGGAAAAGATCTTTACCAATCTTATGTCAGATAGAGGGTTAATATCCAATATATACAAAGAACTCAAGAAGTTAGACTCCAGAGATCCAAATAACCCTATCAAAAATGGGGAACAGAGCTAAACAGAGAATTCCCAATTGAGGAAACAGGTAGGGCTGACAAGCATCTAAAGAAATGTTCAATATCCTTAGTCATCAGGGAAATGCAAATCAAAACAACCCTGAGATTCCACCTCACGCCAATCTAAACAGCTAAGATCAAAAACTCAGGTGACAGTAGATGTTGGCGAGTATGTGGAAAAAGAAGAACACTCCTCCATTGCTGGTGGGATTGCAAGTTGATACAACCTCTCTGGAAATCAGTTTTGCAGACCCTCAGGAAAATTAACATAATACAACCTAAGGACCCAGCTATACCACTCCTGGGCATATATATACCCAGAAGATGCTCCAACATGTAATAAAGACACATTCTCCACTAAGTTCCTAGCAGCCATATTTATAATAGCCAGAAGGTGGAAACAACCCAGATGTCTCTCAACAGAAGAATGGATACAGAGAATGTGGTACATTTACACAATGGAATACTACTCAGCTATTAAAAACAATGACTTCATGAAATTCGCAGGCAAATGGATGGAACTTGAAAATATCATCCTGAGAGAGGTAACTCAATCATAAAAGAATGAACATGGTATGTACTCAGTGATAGTTATTAGCCCAAAAGTTCAGAATACCCAAGAGTCACTTCACAGCAACCATTGGGCTGAGTGTGATGTCCCAGATGGAGGAGTTGGAGAAGGGACTGAAGGAGCTGAGGGAGTTTGCAGCCCCATGGAGGGAGCAACAATTTCAACTGGCCTGTCCTCCTGACGCTCACAGAGACTGGATCACCAACCAAAGAATACACATGGAGGGACCCATGTTGCTGGCCACATGTGTGGCAGAGGGGTGTCTTGCCATCGGGGGAAGAGAGGCCCTTGTTCTGAGGGGGTTAGATGCCCCAGTATAGGAGAATGCCAAGGAGGGAAGACGGGGAGTGGGTGGGTGAGTGAGGGAATACCCTCATAGAGGCAGGGGGAAGGGGAGAGAACAGAGGTTTCCCAAGGGAAGTTCTGGAAAGGGGGAAACATTTGAAATGTAAATAAAGTATTAAAAAAATTAAAAAGGAAAAATATAACAAAATATTATTGCTCTGAAATTGTTGACTACTACAAAGAAAAATATAAGAAAATCTGATGCTTATTATATACTGATAAAAATCGAGTAAATGATTCTCTTCATCACTAGTAGATAATGAGAAACTATTATGTAATATTTACATACTTACTTTATTATTGTAAGTTCAAAGGAATGCTCTTAATAAGCCCACTACAAAGACTTCTTTTTAAAGAGTAAAATAAAACAAACAAAACAAAACACAAAAACAATGACCTTCCCAATTTACAAATTACTACCCATGACCAGGTACTACATATGATATTAAATTTAACATTTCCCTATGAATAAAATGTTATATATTTGATCACCATTAATTGGTAATTAAAAAATTTAAAAATACAACTAAGAAAAATGAAAAAATAATGGGTGATATTGTGAATTAATTTGTTAACTCAGTGTGTTTGTATGTGTGAGTGTGTGTGTGTGTGTGTGTGTATGCAGATGCAGCCACGAGTGAAACATTCCATGCATATGTTTACCACAATGCTCAAGTGTAGATCACAAGAACACTTTGGAAGTCCTTCCTTGCATTTCAGTCTATTTAAGAAAGGCTATTTTTTAAGGCCATCGATGCACATGACAACTTAGCTAGCCTGTGACTGCCTATGTATTCTCCTTTCTATGCCCTTTGGAAGCAGCACTGACATTACAGGAGATCAGGTTCAGACTGTTTCTTGGTTCTGGACATTTAATTCAGAGATGTATTGAGAAATTAATCTCAGGTTGCCAAACTTGCTCTGCAAGCACTTTCATTTCACTCACTGAGTCATTTCCCAGCACTTGCTAGAATTTTTTTTGTAAATTTTACACTGTGTCAAAGAATATTAGTCTACGGATTATTTCCATTGTTGTATCAATGACTGATTTCATTTTAAGAGTAACAATGTCACTCTAACTAAAGGTAAGTAATTTCCTACATTTCTGTTTTAAAAATAATAATTTGATGGAAATTGGTGCTACTTCTTTGTTGAAAATTTGGCGGAATTCAGTAACAAAAACCACAGAAATAACCTCAGTAATCTGAAAAACAAAGCTATCTCCCTAGCACAAGCTTAAGTTATAGGACCATCCTAGTGAAAAAAAGGTATTATATCAGGCAGAATAGAATGGGAAGAACCATTGGCTGGAGTTTTCTTTCCTATGTATTTTTAAAGAAATATAATTCTACAGACCTACGTAGCTAAAATAATTTCTGGAAGAGTTATGTAAGTGAAAATACTTGGAGAGATATCAAAACCAGGTTTCTGGAAATCAGACATAGATTAAATGTATTATAAATATATAAGCCATGATTCACCACTTTTCACTATAGGTTTCTTATTAGAAACATTGTGTCACACAGAGTGTTTTTCCAAATCAACTCATAATTATTTGTCTATAATATATGAATGTATTGTTCCTTTTATTTGTGGGTTATAAAAGAATAGTAAAATTAATAATTCTATCATGTTTGCAGTCTAAGATGCTTCATAAAGTTCATAAATTTGTGATTTTCAACATTTAATGACATGGGATGGTCCATATGTTCCATTAGTCTAAGGCATAAAGTGTTTCTACTTTCCTAATATTATATTCAAAGGATAATTAGTAGATACACAAGATATTTTACCATCCCAAAGGAAATCATGTACAATTTGTTTATTCTTTCATATTTGAACTGCAATACAGTGAGTCTCATGGGGTCAGAAAGGAACTTAAATCCATTCTGTTACAAACTAAGAAGATCACAGCAGCAAGACTCCTAAACAAGGTATCCACACAGGTAAGAAGGAACAGTGGGCTTTGATAGGTTTTAAACACATACTTAAACTAAATTATTACCAAAGTCCTAAATATGAATAGTATTAGTACCCAGGGAAGACCTTTTATGCAGTTTCTTTTATTTATTTATTTATTTTTATTAATTTTCATCTTTTATTTACATTTCAAATGTTTCCCCTTTTTCAGATCTCCCTCTTGGAACCTCCCCATTCCCTCCACCCTCCCCCTGCCACTATGTGGATATTCTCCAACTTACCCTCCCACCCACCCACCCACTCTTGTCTTTCCTCCTTGTCATTCTCCTATTCTGGGGGATCTAACACCCTCAGGCCCAAGGGCCTCTCCTCCCACTGATGGTTAACAAGTCCCACCTCTGCCTAAACTGTGGCCAGCACCATGGGTCGTTCTATGTGTATTCTTTAGTTAGTGGATCAGTCTCCAGAAGTATTGGGGGGTCAGGCCAGTTGCCACTGTTGCTACCTCCCTGGGGCTGCACACTCCCTCAGCTCAGTTTCTAATAATCTCTGTTCATTACTCAGAATGTGTGTTTAACACAGCCTGGCTCCCCAGCCATCTATTTTAACAAGAATCATTTTCAATCATTATCCATCTGGGTTTACCTCTGCCTCATATCCTATGTTTACTTGAATTGACTTTCCTGAGGATGTGGCATAATATGGTGTTTATGAGACTATATTCATATGTTGGATGAGGTATCTGGATCTTAACTTTGCTTCTTATATGAAGGTGACATTTTAAACATTTTTACAGCCTCTAATTCTCAGTTTGTTTGAATCCAATATGAGCGGGAAAGAGATGACTATCTACTTCCTAGTGTAATGAGAGGATCACAAGAGTTCAGGTCTATAAGGAGATTAAAGTATATCCAGCACTTAGAGTTTTTTCCTTTTTCTCTTGAAATTTACATTCATTATACTGGTCTCTTTACTGGTCTTATAATTCTGTCCAGGTGCTTAACACCATTCAAGATATTCAGGACCATGTTTTCACAAAAGAGAGATGTACAGTTCAGAGGTCATTAGAAATAGTGACTCAACATGAAGAACAGACAAGTATGAAAAATCAAACTGAGATGTTAGGATATTCTGAAACAAGCCTCTAGTAGGTTTTGCAGTTTAGTAAATAAGCTGATATACATTCATCCATAACCAGAGATATCCTAACCTCTTTGTGGCTGTCAAAAATAATGTGTAAAATATTTCTGATTGTTTCTTTAAGCATGTGTCTGGCTTGTTTAGAAACAAAAGACATTTCCTATTATTTATATATGTCTATATCTATGTCTATAGGTATATTATAGGAACAACCTATATCTATAGATATACACAGAGAAATAGATATCTTATCTAGCTCTATATCTATATCATTTATATCTAGTTATAGTATGTGTGTGTTTACATGTGTTTGAGGATGTGTGTTCTTTTAAACTTGAAAAATCTAAAAAGGAGAAATAAAATAAGAAACTTTTTTACATAATTAAAAATTTGGCAACAAATAAAGTAGATATTATTTCTTTTATCACAATCAGTACTTGTTGCTGAATATGATGGCGCATGCATATAATCCCAGCTCTCAGATCTCACAGGTACAAGCAGCAGGATCAGAAGTTCTATTGTGTTCTCAGCTCTATAGTTAATTTGAAGCCAAACAAAACTACAGAAGATTCTGTTGATGCAGAGACAGGATAAATACAAATTCCAGACCATTCTGAGCAAGACCCAGTCTCAAAGCATAAAACAAAACATGAAAACAAAATCAAAACCATTTAATACTGTTTTATTATTCTGCCCATTTTAAAACCCTCTGTAACATAGAGTTGTTGTTGCTGTTTTTAAGATATAAATGTTGTTTTCTATATTTCTCCTGAATGGAGCAGAACTGGTTAGGGTGAAGAAACCATATCTTACTTGTTTTGCTATAAATTTGCTGACATACAGCATTTCCGAAATAACGTATGTTAAATTTACTTCCTGCACAGATTGCCACTTTTGAGCCAAATGGAGAAATCCAACCATAGTGCAAGGACCCAGGTTACTGAATTTATTCTCTTGGGACTCAACAACAGTCCAGGCCTCAAAGCACTACTCTTTGGAATATTTTTAATCATATATTTGGTCACACTGATGGGCAATCTGGGAATGATTATTCTGACTTATTTAGACTCGAAACTACATACTCCTATGTACTTTTTCCTGAGACATTTATCAATCACGGATCTTGGTTACTCTACAGTTATTGGTCCAAAAATGATGGTAAATTTTGTTGTGCGGCAAAATATCATTTCCTACACAGAGTGTGCTGTGCAACTGACATTCTTTGAGATTTTCATCATTACTGAACTGTTTATACTCTCAGCCATGGCATATGATCGCTACGTAGCCATCTGCAAACCTCTCCTCTATGTGATTATCATGGCAAGAAAAGTGCGTTGGTCACTGGTACTGGTACCCTATCTCTACAGCATATTTGTGTCCTTACTTCTCACAGTTAAGTTATTCACACTGTCCTTTTGTGGCTCTAATGTCATCAGTTACTTTTATTGTGACTGTGTCCCTCTGATATCTCTGCTTTGCTCTGACACACATGAATTAGAACTGATTATTTTAATTTTCTCAGGCTGCAATTTACTCTCATCCCTCCTCATTGTGCTCATATCTTACATGCTCATTTTTGTGGCAATTCTCAGGATGAACTCCAAGGAGGGGAGGTCCAAAGCCTTCTCCACATGCAGCTCTCATCTGACAGTAGTGGTTGTGTTCTATGGAACACTGCTATTTATTTACCTGCAACCCAAATCCAGTCATACTTTTGAAATTGATAAAATGGCCTCTGTGTTTTATACACTAGTCATTCCTATGCTCAATCCATTGATCTACAGCCTAAGAAACAAAGAAGTAAAAGAGGCCCTTAAGAGAACTCTTACTCATGGACCCAGAATCCGCACTTAATACCTCAATATTCAGGTCCACAGATTTCATACTGTCAGACCATGAGTCATATGAGATTATCAAATAGCAGAAGTGTTCAGCAAGCTTAAGTCTCAGTTTTCATTAAAAATTCCTTATATGAAATCTTCTGTTCTTTCCAGTTCAAAAGAATAAAAAGTAGTACTAACAAAATAAAATCTTCAAATGGTAATCAAGATCCCATTGGAAACCATAGTTTTAAATATGGGAAAATGTAGGGTATTTTTTGTTTAAACTTCATCTTGTAAAAGAAAAAGGATAATGTTTAATTAAAATGAATCAATATAAAGTATAGAATTGGTAATTTACATTTTACAGCTGTCACTGTATATTAAAATTAAATAAGATTATACCATAAAGAACATAGCAGCTAAACTGGAGGCAAGAAAAAAAATGTGATTAATGTAATTACAGCAGAAAATCAAATTTAAAAAGTCAAAGCTATAGGTCAAAGAAAAGATTAGACCTATGATAAAATTTTAATAAATGAAAGATAGTATTTTATATATCCAGGAAAATCATACATCCAGAAAGATGTTACCAAGAAGAGTTATCATGGGTAAGTTCAGGTTCATAGCCTCATTATTATGGTAATCTAGCCATATGCTCCCATACTCTCTCTCTCTCTCTCTCTCTCTCTCTCTCTATATATATATATATATATATATATATTAGTGTTTATGCAGTGAAAAGAGTTGATACTGAAGGCGCAGTTTTGTGACCATCCTAAGGGTCTTTTTTCCATTGAAAGCTTACATAAAATATCATAGATTGTGAAATACACTATGGTTTTCTTTTGTTTCTAAAAAGTCATAACCCTTATCCTCCATAGACCCTGGCAGAGACAGCTTGAGCTTTTATCTCACATTTCTATAATCATGTACTAATATATTCTTTGCTTTGATGCATTTTTCTCAAAGATCTTTAATTTTCTGCATAAAATAGAAGTCATTTAGACATTAAGCTGCTTAGCATAAATGGTACAGCAAAGAATACCTGTAAAGATTTAGCTTAAGTATTGATGTGGTTCATTCCAACTCAATAAAATGTGTTTTGAAATCAAAGTACAATTTTAACATGTTTTTTATTATGTCAAGTTTTTTGTTTGTTTGTTTTTAGTTTGCCAAGAGAGGTTTTTATTTATTTTCACATCTGTCAAATCAGATTCATTTTCTTTCTTTCGTTTTGTTTTATTTTGTTTTGTTTTGTTTTTTGTTTTGTTTTGTTTTTCGAGACAGGGTGTCTCTGTGTAGCCCTGGCTGTCCTGCAACTCACTCTGTAGACCAGGCTGGCCTCGAACTCAGAAATCTGCCTGCCTCTGCCTCCCAAGTGCTGGGATTAAAGGAGTGTGCCACCACTGCCTGGCTCAGATTCATTTTTATATTGTAACTATTTTAAGTCCCTCCCCCTACTTCTATGAGGGTGCACCGCTACCCATCCACCCACCCAAGCACTCCCACCTCACCTTCTTAGCATTCCCCTACACTGGGGCATTGAGCCTTCACATAACAAACAGCCTGCCCTCCCACTGATGCCAGATAAGGACATCTTCTGCTATGTATGCAGCTGGAGTCATGGGTCCCTCCATGTGTACTCTGTTGGTTTAGGCCCTGAGAGATCTGGGGGTGGGTGGGTGATGTCTGGTTTGTTGATATTGTTGTTCTTCCTATGGGGTTGCAAACCCCTATAGCTCCTTCAATCCTTCCCCTAACTCTTCCATTGGAGTTCCCATGCTTAGTCAGATGGTTAGCTGCGAGTATCCAAGTGTCGGCATCTGTATTGGTCAGGCTCTGGCAGAGTTTCTCAGGAGACAGCTTTATCAGTTTCCTGTCTGTAAGCACTTTTTGGCATCAGCAATAATAGTACCTGGGTTTGGTCTGCATGTGAGATGGATATGGGTGGGGCAGTCTCTGGATGGCCTTTCCATCAGTCTCTTCTCTCTTTGTTTCTGTATTACGTGTAGACAAGAGCAATTCTGGGTTAACATTTTGGAGATGGGTGGGTGGCCCTATCCCTCAACCAGAAACTGTGTATAACCTCTAAATAGGGTATCGACGGATTCTCCCTTTCCTTTGTTGGGTATTTCAGCTAATGTCATCCCTGTTGGGTCCTGGGAGCATCTTGATTTCCGGCATCTGTGACTTTCTGGTGGCCCAGTTCCCCATACCCCATTTCTGACACCTCTGTTCAATTTCCTGACCCTCTGTTCATCATCCTCATCTCCTCCCATACTTGATCCTGCCTGCCTTGTGCCCCCCACGCACTCTTCTGTTCCTCCCAAGTCTCTCCTACCCTCTACCCTTGATTATTTTGTTCCCTCTTCTAAGTAGTACTGAAGCATCCACACTTTGGTCTTCCTTCTTCTTGAGCTTCATACGGTTTGTGAGTTGTATTGTGGGTATTCAGAGCTTTTTGCCTAATATCCACTTATTAGTGAGTACATACCATGTGTGGTTTTTTTTTTGTGACTGGGTTACCTCACTCAGGATGATATTTTCCAGTTCTATCCATTTTCCTATAAATTTTAAGAAGTCATTGTTTTTAGTACTCCATTGTGTAAATGTGCCATATTTTCTATATCTATTCCTCTGTTGAAGGACATCTATACAGACTCCAAATATGCTTTTCATATTCTTCTGTCTCACACTGCTATCTGGATGGAACACAGGTTACACACAACAAAAGGAGAATCAGTAACCAACGCAAACCAAATTATGGCCATGCTAAAAGCCTTGCATCTCTTCACAGCTGTTGAAATTGTCCACTACAGGTTTCACCAAACACTCTATTGTTTCCAAGGAAAACAATAAAGCTGACAAGGCAACTAGAGCTACGGGCCTTAGGGTCCTAGACTCTTTCACCCACTACAGGACATTCTTACATTACAACCCACTTCTCCTCTCTCACTCCCTAATACTCGTCAAACTCTCTTATCTTCACTAAATCTTTCACCCTAACAGCCAAACACTGTTATATTTTGTTAAAACTCATCCACCTTGACAACAGTCTTCAAGAGGTGGGTCAAACCATGCTCACCCTCCAAAGACAGAAGATTCCATGGTAGCAAGGGTGCTTCAGAACCTACAGGGACTAGCTCTTCTTACAGCTAAAGAGGGTAGCCTTTGTCTTTTTCTCCAAGAAGAATGCTGCTTCTACATCAACCAGTCTGGTGTAGTGAGAAACAATCCAACAAGCTATGAATCAGACATCCAAAAATGCAGAGAACAACCTTATGCCCCTGATTCTTGAGTTTTCAAAAACCCCATATGGAAATTGATACTGCCCTTCCTAACTTCCCTTCTTGTCATTTTTTCTGCTTTTATTATTTTCTGCCTGCCTCATTAACCTCCTCTCAACATCCCTCCAATGACAAATTCAGAAAATTTCTAACCAAACAATTAATTAGCTTCTTTTACAGGATTACTAACCACTGTCCACAGAAGAACCTGATGCGAACAACTATTGACTGAGCTCCTATGGTGAGGTCAGCTATTCCCCCAAAATTGACAAAGTCTCTAGACAGCAGGAAGCAGTTTATGAGGTCTGATGCCCCTATTCCTGCCTCACCATCAGCTCCCTCCCCCCTTTTCTTTTCCTTTATGATAAAAAAAGGAGAAGAATATTAGCAATCAGGCACATCCATGGATAGCTAGAAGTGACTTCACAGAAATCATGCATTTTTACAAGCTCTCAAGGATTTGGCAACAAGACACATCATCTCTAGGTGACAGTATTGCTCCTGTGTCCATACCTTGGCACATGTGTCATGCAATCTCCCTGCAGCATGTCCCTTTGCACGTGGGTCACAAACCAGATTAAAGACTAGTCCTCCCTGCTCCCTCTCTCTTTCTCTCTACCCTCTCCCAGAGGCTGCCTCTGAATCCCCACTCCCAATAAACCTCTCACATGAGACCTGCTTCATGTTGTGAATTTTTCAGGACCATGCCACATACTTCTTACACAGTCTTTCACAGGTCTTGTACATGCTGTCATCAATGCTATGAATACTCCAGAAGCACCTGACATTAATTTGTGTTCATTTCTAGGCTCATTTAAAAAAAGATATGTAATTTTTTATGGTAAAACCTTAAAGAACAATTTAAAAGCAAAACAATATACCAACCTATATGTATAAAACTTACTCAAAAAATTGTAAGGAGAAAGAATATCAGAAAATGTTATATGGAATCACAGTAATAACTATCTAAGAATAATACAAGTAATTCTGTATGTAAATACATATACAATTTAAATGAAAGTTTTTCATCTCGTCTTCAGTGTTACCACAAAAATCATATAACAAAAACACCAATATGAGAAATATAAGACCCCTTATGAGTTGTTGGTGGGATTGTTCCATGGACTCCCAAATTATACAGCCTATTGCTATTGCAGGATGCCCTGAAAGATGGAAGGATGCATCCATTGCTTAAGACATCATGTAGCTCAGAAATATGGTTCAGAAGTTCCTTAAATGTAATTGACATAAGTAACAGTACCATGAGGACTAATTTTTATAGTACTAGCAGGTTCCATGTAAGCTTCCAAAAAGAGAAGGAACCAACAATCCTTCCAGCATTAAGGTATCTGAACCACAACAGCCAACAACATGGAAAGATAATCCTAAGGGTATGGTAGCATTGATGCAAACCAACAATTCTCTATTCAAACTAGACCATTCAACAGGTCTGGAAAACCAGCTGGCTACTCAAGAATGAATGAAGTCATGATTCTTGGAAAAGTCTACAAATACCAATTTACTAAACAAGCATAATCTCTAACAACAATCTAAATATTTTCTAAATATATCCACAGATAAGTATAATTCCCCCAGCTCTCATCATGAAAACTACTCTTTGCAACAGAGGAAGATCATAAGAGAAAACCACAATTAATCAAAGTACACAGATATAGACCCTAGTCCAAATAGATCTACACAGCACTCTTACACCTAACGCTCAGGAAGCGTTTTGGAAGATGAAAAAACTTTAAAAACTACAGATGATCAGGGAGTTTTCTGTGAGTCCATATCTCCTAGTAATATCATAAGATACACTTATAAAGTCTCATTAGCATAACTATCTAAGCATGAACTGAATCAAGAAAACAGTAGGCATGCCAATGTGGATGAGGAAAAGCCTGAGGCCTCCACCCTACACAAAGAATGACAGGCAACTAAGGAATACTTAGAACAGGAGACTCTCCAGAAGAGGGCACAATTGGTTTTCTAATACCAAGTGGTCAGCTCTGAAAACTTACATATAAATAATATAGGTCGTATTTAGGAACATATACAAATACATATGCATATATGTATGTAATAATAATTAATAAAAAGTGACTGAGAGAGAGCAAGGAGGATTATACGGAACTGCTTGGATGGTTGAACGTTAAGGGGAAAATTATACAATTGTGTAAATCTCAAACCTAAAACAAACAAACAAACAAAAAACAGTTAAAAAAATCTCAATAGATATGTGTATAATTTACACAGTAAAATACCAACAGTAATTTATCTTCCAGTATTTCATTATGCCTAATAATGTTTCTATTGTATTTTTATTTCCATAGTTTAATACCTTGTATTGCTTTTCTACAATTGAATTTTTTCAGAATCAAGCCTAAGGAAGCCACAATTTTTAAATTTTATTGAGCTTAAAGTTTGAGATTCAGAATAATTAGTGTCTTTATTTCATCACATTATTACAATTGATCCTGAAGTCCTAAAGTCCTGAAGTCCTGTTTTCCATATATTTTAATAGCTTTCAGTGCAGGCATTTCTGTTTTCTTACAAATCTCCTTTTTTAAACCCTAATCTCTCAGAAGGTAAATGAATATGGAAAGTGAACCTTTAAAAGATAGTTACATTAAAATGGGTTCATTGTGTTGGGCTATATGTTCTTAAAATTAAAAGCTCCTCTCAGAGCTCAGGGAACCCAGCGGAAGAAGAGGCATGAAGCATGACTAAAGTTCATATGAAGTTATAGATACTGAAGTAGCAAGCATGAGGCTGAAAGGGGGCTATAATAGGTCCTCTGGGTTATACATTATAGCTTTCAGTTCAGTATATTTATGGGACTTTTGAATGTGTGAACCAGAGTGTCTCTGATTCTTGTGATTGCTCTTGGTGCTCTTTTCCTTCTATTGGTTTTGCCTTGTCCAAACTCAATGTGAAAGATTTTGTTTTATTTTATAATTTTATTTTGTTACATTTGGTTATTATCTCTTAGAAGCCTGTTCTTTTGTAATGAGAGATAGAAGTGTGCTGGATCTGGATAAGTACTAGAAGGAGTGGAGATAATCAAGTATTATTATGTGAGGAAATAATCTATTTTTAATAAAGGCGAAATAACTAAACAAATAAAATAATAATAACAAAAAAAGAAGCCTGTCAGACACTTAGCATTAATCGCTGTCCTTGCTTTGGATTTTTGCATAGTTACTCTAAATACAAATACATGTTATTTATTCAGCTTCAATTTCCTACTGGTTGAGAAAAATCACCTATATATAAGTCCATCTGTAAGAGTTGAAAACAAAGATGTCAATACTAATGTTTTAAAGACAATTCTTTTTTAAAACTTTTATTGGTAATTTTATTTATTTACATTTCAAATGATAGCCCCTTTTCCAGTTTCCCCTCTGAAAATGCCTATCCCACCCTCTATCCCCTGCTTTTATGAGGGTGCTCCCCCATCTGCCCACCTACTCCCCATTCCCACCTCACCACGCTAGCATTCCCCTATACTGGGCCATCAAGCCTTCACAAGACCAAGGGCCTCCCCTCCCATTGATGCCAGATATGATCATTACTACATACGAAGCTGGAGGCATGGATCCCTTCATTTATATTCTTTGGTTGATGGCTTAGTTCCTGGGAGCTCTGGGGTTTGGGGGGGGGGGCTCTGATTGGTTGATAGTGTTGTTCTTCCTATGGGGTTGCAAATCACTTCCGCCCTTTCAGCCCTTCCTCTATCTCATCCATTGGGGTCTCAGTGCTCAGTTAAAGACAATTCTTTAACCAAATGAGGATTATCTTTTTCTGAGTTTGGCCCCACAAGGTCTTTTCACTTAGAACTAACAACTGACAACAACATTGAAAAGACATTGAAAGTATTTGCATCTCTTTTTATTAGAGAATGTGATTTAAATGTAAATTAGAAGGCTTCATAAGAGTTCACAGAGACTAAAGAAGCAATCATGGAGACAGAATGTCTCAGTACGAAGTCTTCTACATACATGCTGTGGTTGCTTAACTGGGACTTTTTAGTGTGAATCCTGGTTCTCAGATCCTTTTGCTGCTCCTGGAACCTTTTCCTCCTATTGGGTTGCCTCTCTAGCCTTTATATGAGGGTTTATGTAGAGTCTTACTGCATCTTGTTATGGCATGCTTGGTTGATATCACTGGGAAGCCTGTTCTTTTCTGATGGGAAAAAGGATGGGTCATGAATCTGGGGAAAGAAACTTACGGTAGGGTGAGATTTGGAGGAAAGGGGGAACGGGGGACTGTGGTTGGCAGGTACTGTATGAGAGAAGAAGAAAAAAGAAAAACGGAAGCATAGACCAACAAAGAGAGGTTGTTAGAATATTACTGAATGAAAGTCGATTTCTTTTTTGTTCATTTTAATTTAATTAAAATATTTCTGCTAATCTCATCCCTGTTGGGTCCTGGGAACCTTTTGTTTTCCTGGCACCTGGGAATTTACATTACAAAAAAGTTAGGATAGAGATGCAAAGACAGAAAATATACTCAAGACAAAATTAATTAAAGTAAGAGGGTATGAGGACATAATGAAAGAGACCTAGACAAAAGCAGAATAAGCCCGTGGGAACCTTGGTCTTTCAGTTTATACAACATGTCATTTTCATTATATAAACTTCCTTGTCTGTGGTAATTCTTTGTGGACTCTCTCAACAACTAATCTACCATTTGTGCTTTTTTCTTTTTTCTTTTGTACTTTTTAATAGTTACTATCTATATAGCTGTGATTGTCCAACACTCCATACATAGACCAGGGTGGCCTCAAATTTACAGAGATCTGCCTGCCTCTGCCTTCTGAGTGAAGAAATTAAAGGCATGTGCACCACACCTGCCTTTGTGCTAATTTCTTTATTCAGTCACCACCAGGAGCAAATTTTCAGCTTCTTTGTTTCTCACAATCTTAAAAAGTATATATTGCACTATAATATCCAAGTACAAGTATTTATAATAAATATGCAAATAGATGAGCCCACTTATAATAATTATCTAACTTTTAATTCAGAATTTCTAAATACATTTCTATTTTTAGATATTAGGAATTAAATTTAAATATATAGCTTATGCATAATTTCTGAGTGTCCATTATTCAGTACATAAAAATATTAAATATATATATATGCTTTCATAGTTATAAGAGACTTAATCTACACAGAAAAGAGTATGTTGAATGTATAAAATTGTATAAGAATTGCAGTGAACCTTGAATGTAAAAAGTACACAAATTTAAATTCAATGATTACAAATACATTTTTAATCAAAAATGTTTAGTCATATTCACAAGACATGACTTCACATGAATGTCACATATGAACATACTTAAGGAGACCATAACAGTACATCTTAAGTCTTCCTCTACGCCTTCCTATTTCTTGATGCTGTACTTCCCTGAACTGTAACTTGAACTTTGACTAAGCTAGCTCACCAGTAAGCACAAGAGATCCTATGTATTACTTCCCAATATACATTGACAATCAATTGAAGCCTCTACCCCGGTTTTTAATGCATTTACTGGGTCTTCATACTTTCAATGAAAACACTCTTTCACACCAACACATCTGTAGCCCATGGATACTGTAGTTTAAAATCCACTTCATACCATTCCTGGAGGTAACGATTGTATTGATTCTATTTTTGAATAGGAAATAGAACATGAAAACTGATGTTGAAATGATTAGCACGTTCCATAAAGATATAACTCTGTCCTTGCTTTATTGCTATATCACTAGTTCTTAGATCTTAATTAATGCATGTTTGCAATAAAGGATTCTGGAAAGAAAGGGAAGTTCTTTGACAGTTGTAATTTCATCAGTACTCCTCTTAAATACTATAGACTTGAACTCAATTGAATCCAGTAATACAGGCTCAGACTACAACAAAGTAAGCTCAATGTGAACACAAAAGACAGGATAGGGAGCTCTCATCCATCCTGGGGATACACTCTGAGACCTTTAATTTAAAAAAAAAAAAAATAGGTGTTAATGGTGTCTTTTTTTTTTTTTTTTAACTGCATTAATTCCTAGAGGGTTTCTAGAGGGGATTATTGTTATGAAACCAGTCCTTGTGGTATCTTCCCAAAGGAAGCAGAAGACTATGAATCATAGCATCACCATGCTTCACAGTTTGACTCTTAAAGGTTTATAGCACTGAATCAACTCATGAATACAGCCATGTAGAGATTTTAAACTAAGAATATAAAGTCTAATATCCATTCCAGGTGGGTTAAAAATAATTCATATTATTGTATAAGGTTTTAAAATCAATATTATGTCTTAAAGCAAACCATCCCTTTTTAATTTTAGAAGACTATGAACGGCTAATAATCAAGTAGTAAAATATTCAAACTAGCATTTGATCAGGATATTTTAACTATTTTTATTAATATAGGTTGGGATAATGATCAGCCATTCATACTTTTTATAATTGAATTATAACTGTATCTTATATTTTAAGTAAAATATTCCTAAAACACTGCATTTTTACCAGTGAGACGATCTATGTAGTTTTCTTGTTTATATTGTCTAAAAGGGACATTTGGCTTTCATCATTACATTTATAAAACATAAGTAGATGCACAGTGCTGCAAACAAATTACATCCCTCTTCAAGAATGGAAATTTTTTTGACTAAATATATGATATTTCTACATAAAAGTACACACCCATAATCCAAGGTCCTGAGAGGTTGAAGCAAATAGAACATTAGAAACAGTCAGTTACAGGTCAGTCAGCAGTACAAAGTAATACTACCTTATAAAGTCATTAAAAAATGTCCGTTGTCACATATGCAGACAGCCATAATGTTTTAAAATATGATCAACTAAACAGTGGAGCACATTTATAAAGGTCATTTATCACAGACTATAATGTATCTGCCTACATTTAAGTTAAGAGTCTATTGAAAGGAAAAAATTTGCTAAGGTGTCAGAATACTGGGCTTACATTTAAGGGAGCATCTGCTATAACAGTGGACTTTAACTACCAGAGTCCCAGGACCCTAGTTTGTTTGTTTTTTATTTATTTGTTTATTTCTGGTTTTTTTTGGAGACAGGGTTTCTCTGTATAGACCTGTCTGTCCTGGAACTCACTTGTAGACCAGGTTGACCTCGAACTCAGAAATCCCCCTGCCTCTGCCTCCCAAGTGCTGGGATTAAAGGTGTGTATCACCACTGCCCAGCCCACTCTAGTTTATTACGATGATGCCTTTTCTTATTCATGGTTAACATTCCCAGGAAGTGAATATTCTTTCTAAAATTTGAACTTAGTTCATTTTCCGAGTATAAAAAATTCAAACTAAACTTCTCTGCCTCCCTCCACCATGTTTGAAAGAAAAGCGCTGAATGATCTTAGAGATCCTTTCATCCCACTTCCACATCTTGAGTCCTGTGGTTACAGAGCTGCACTACCATGCCTGTTTTTCCTCTTTCTTTCATTTTAAGGTAGTGTCTTGCTGTGTGACTGAAACTGGGCTGGAAAAATGGTGTATAATTCACTATCCTCATGACTTTGATTCCAGAGTACTGAGATTAGTGTCAACTCTTCTATCTAAAATATTTTCTTTTAGTATTATGCTAAGCTTTCTAAAGGCAAAGTTATTGCTGTCAGTGATGGATATTAGGTGAGCAGTACCAAACATTGTTTTGAATTAAAGAATGATATGTCTTGTGATACATGGTTTAATATTATACCCATATATATTTCATAGTATCTCAGGTACCTGTAACACAGACATCACTAATACTTGATTCACTAAATGTGTAATAAATATTTTACAAGCATGTAAAGCACAGTACGTTGAAAACAGAAATTGCATTATTACAATTTAAATAATTTCCTATGGAAAATCCCATTTCATGAACTTTGACCTGATTCTCAAGTATCCCCATAAAAATCTCCATTATGCATACAACCTGTCATTTCTTGGCCCATGTGATTCAATGCATGGAATATATTGAGAATATCATCTTATTCTTCTAGCTGTCAAATTTATCTTTCAAACTCATCTTCTTCACTTAAGCCCACCCAGTGCTATCTAACTCCAAAAAGTCCATAAAAACCATAAAAGATGCATCTTTATGCTTTAAAGTTTCCTTTTAAGTCCCATCTATAACCCTTTTCAAATCCTGTAAATCATAATCTTTATAATAGCAAAAAAATATGATTCAATTAAGTTAATCAAACTATTTTTCTCTTTTAAAATATCTCCATGATTGACAAATAAGAAAAGCAAGTAGGAAATCTATACAGTAATATATCTCTCTATGTAATATCACACATGATTCTACTAATTCCCCAATTCCTTGTAAAAACATGGTCACATACTCTTCTCTTAAGCTCTCCCTTCCATATACGAAAAGCATCTGCTTGTTAAGTCATTTTCTATTGCAGAGAATGGTATGTTTCCCATGTTTCTTACCACTCAAAATTCTGGAAATTGTTTCTCTGATGCTTTATATAATCATTTTCTTGTATTTATTTAGAGTTAAATTTGAACAGTGTTTTGACAGAAACAAGCTCCCTGCTATTCTATGTCAATTTATTCTCCCTGATTGTTTTGTTGTAACCCTGAGTGTATTTTACTCATGATACCTCATACCTGGGGCAGTGATCTTGTTAACAGGTTTATTTTACAAATTATGTTTACTTAGCCAGAACATTAGATTCATGAGAGAAAAAAAGTGATTCATGTGAAGCTTCAACATTGTTTGTCACAGAGCAGAAACTCAGATGTATAGTTACAAATAAATAACAAAAGTGACACAAAGAAACCAGAGGGACAGAGTGATATCTGTTGTCAGAGTCAAAGGTATCAGTTGCCCTATAATATTAGGATTCACTGGTTTTATTTAACTGACCTTATTGTTTTTACATTATAACTTTTAAATGTTCTTTTCTAGCTACAGTTTAAGTATCTATGGTTTATTTTTCTGTCCATTTTAGAAAGAGAGAACATATCAACAGCTCTTAGATTTTATCGGCATTTTTGAAAGCAAAATTATACCATGACACTGCAAACATTGTGCAAATTTTTAGCTAGAGGATGACTTTGTGATTTACCTGCCCAAACAACATCAGTTCTGAATGCTAATGGGACCCCAGCTATCAGAGGATAAATGGTCATCCTTAAATAGCTTTAGTAGCTTACTCAGCATATGAAAATGACAGGAAATTCTATAGAAATATGTTTATTATTATCATAGGAATTATAAAAATAAAGATGTCCAATAGTGTTATAAAAATAAAATATATTTATGTTAATGATTAAATGAAGAGTTAACTTTTATACATTAAAAGTATTCAAAATTTAATAAGATGGTAATTGATTAAATTATATAATGGAAGGGATATGAAGCTTTTTGGACAAGAATAAAAGGTGTAGTCAAAAGGTAGGAAGTCCTATGAATAATGTCAAAATGTTACAAAAATGTTAACATTTTAATATATTTTGAATGTAGAAAGAGAGTCAACACTTAATAATATGCTTAAAGACATAGCTTCATGCAATTCTATGTTAGTAAATGAAGCAGAAAATTAATGAAAAGTTAACAGGTATGGTGAGAACAATATCTGAGATAAATTTCCATCTAATGACTATATATGACAGTCTATAGAAAATGGGAAGGACACCAGCTATAAACATATATGTGCAAGATTGAACAAGTCTCAGCTTAATTATATTTTAGATTATTAAAGATCATATGAATCCTCATGCCCTGTCTTACTCAACAAGACACAAAATTATAACACAGCTTCAAATATTGCAGGCTAAGAGCATATCTGTCCTTCCAAATGAATTAAAGTAGTCCACAAACCTCACCTGATGCAGCATTATCTATTTAAACCATTATTCTCTCTCGTTACTTCAGCATAAGTTTAGGCAGAATACTTTGAGTTTCATAACTGAATTTTAACTCATTAACAATTAAAAACAAAAAAACAAAAAAATCAACCTCACCCCAGAACTGCTCCTTGTATCTAATGGCAATGGTAGGAACCCCAGGACTGCCCCTTGTATATCTACCGAATGACAACGATGGAAAATCCTTTCTTAACTTTGTATGGCATTCTTTTCCATTTCAAACAGATGAACTTACAACTTTTACATGGCTCCTAGAAATTTATCTCATGTCACTGAGTTCATTCTTGTCGGTGTTTCAGACCTTCCAGAACTTCAGGTTCCACTTTTCTTTGTCTTCCTAGTCATCTACCTTCTAACGGCAGCAGGGAACCTGGGCATCATCACCCTTACCACTGTGGACTCACGCCTGCAAACTCCCATGTACTTCTTCCTCAGACACCTGGCAGTCATCAACTTCGGCAACTCCACTGTCATTGCTCCTAAAATGCTGGTCAACTTCTTAGTCACAGAGAAAACCACCTCATACTATGAATGTGCCACGCAGCTGGGAGGATTCCTGGTTTTCATTGTAGCAGAGATCTTCATGCTCGCTGTGATGGCCTATGACCGCTATGTGGCCATCTGCAACCCACTGCTCTACATGGTGGTGGTGTCTCGACGGGTCTGCCTTCTGCTGGTGTCCCTCACATACTTCTATGGCTTTTGCACAGCCATTGTTGTTTCATCCTGTGTGTTCTCTGTGTCTTATTGTTCCTCAAAAAAAATCAACCATTTTTACTGTGATAATGTCCCTCTCTTAGCACTTTCCTGTTCTGACACCTACCTTCCAGAAACTGTAGTCTTTATATCTGCAGCTACAAATTTGTTCTTCTCCATGAGTATAGTGCTGGTGTCTTATTTCAACATTGTGTTGTCTATCCTAAGGATCCGTTCATCAGAAGGAAGGAAAAAAGCCTTTTCCACCTGTGCTTCCCATATGATGGCTGTCACAGTTTTCTATGGGACTCTGCTGTTCATGTATTTGCAACCTCAAACTAACCACTCACTAGATACTGATAAGATGGCCTCTGTGTTTTATACATTGGTGATCCCAATGCTGAACCCCATGATCTACAGCCTGAGAAACAAGGATGTCAAGGCCGCTTTAAAGAGATTCATGACAAATCCATGTGATTCTTTTAAATCACTGTAACCTTAAGACTTTTTTAGTTAATAAAGACAACTGAAGAGTTATCATTGGGAACTGAGATGATAACTCTTTTCATGTGACTTTATCATCATCATTTCTTTCCAGATAGTGCAATGTACAAAGTAATGGTACAATGCGACCTTGGAGAAGAATGACAAACACTTACTCATCTGGGAAACAGAGTAACACTACCACTGATAATTCAGTCCTACAAAGGGATCCTTCATGATATAAACAAGGTAGCAATTCACTGCTTTTATTTCTTTACCTGAGAATATAACTTTAATCCAATGATGAGACAAACTGAGAAGACATACAACAGAAAAAGTGTACATTAATCACTGGCCAGTATATTCCCCCAATAGCCATAACATACAGAGAAACTATGGCAGCATAGAGGACAATATGGAATTAGACTAAGTAGATGCCTATTTTTGATAGAATGTTTGAATTTAAATGGAAAAAAAAAGCTAAATTCTGAGTAAAAGATATAATCTACAAATGGCAATAAATACTTTTGGTATTCATCAAATGTATTATTTAAACATATTGCAGAATCACTTCATTTCCCATGTCATCTTGTGCACTTTTATTTTTAAAATAAAATCTGGAGGCTGAGGATATCACTGAGATGATGGAGTGTTTATCTATTATGCCTGAAACACAAGGTTTTCTCCCCAGAACTGCCTTAGATGGGAAGTGCAGTTTGTGAAATAAGACTTGTATATAGAAAGTGTTTGTTTCACAGACACTGCTGTTGAAAATATTCTATTACATTAAAACACTCAAAAAACCAAACAGTGTAAAGTCACCATTCACCCAGCACTGCACACGTGTGTATATACATCCCCATGCACACCAATACACACCACACAAAATTAAAATCTTACATAGTGTACTTTACACATGATTGACACTTCATTAAAAGTCTAGACCTCATGTTTTTAATAGCACAAATTTGTAATCACTAGAATTGGAGTTATAAAACAAGAAGATAAGTGTCACCCAGTCTTGTACAACAATAAGAATAATTTTGAGACCTGATTAAATGTCAAATATGTGGCCGTTTAGTGTCTAGAATAACTCATGAGACCAAAATTTATAAATTATGTCACTTAAAAAATAAATATTTTTATCTATCAAAAATTTAAAATCACAGAGTTCACATTTCTTAGCTATATGGATGCATATTCTTATCTCTAGCCATCATTTATCTTTTATTTTTTTAAATGGTCTACTTGGTGTTTAATTTTGTCAAGATAAACAGATCTGGAATTGAACCAATAACACATTTAATTAATGGCCTTATAATTTTCTACAGTTATAAAGACTCTATATGACTTAGCATTAATACTTTATTTAATTAGGCTTATCATGTTGATCCCCAGTAATAACCCAAAGGGGAATAGTAGTTTAAAAACAGTGCAAATTACCATTGCAATTTAACAAAGCTTGTGGGAGAAGACATATGTTTTATTCCAAGAGTTTAATAATTAGAATTCAATAAGCAAACTTTGCAAACTTAAATTATGCAGTAAAAATGTAAAAACTTATAGAGTAATATGGATTATCCTTTAAGGTGAATGAAGACTGGAGTTTATTGTAAAAGACCAGGAAAACATTTTTTGCTTATACTGGATGCTGGACTCAGCACACTTGCAAGGTGGTTTGAAAGAGAATACCTCCCTAGCATTGGCCATTTGGACACTTGGTACCTAGTTAGTGATACTACTTGGGGCTATGCATGAGGCAGTAAGGTACTGGGGCAGGTCTTTGATTTTCAAAGCCTTGTGCTGTTTCCAGGTTGCTCAATCTGTTTTGTGATTCTGTTTGACAACATTTGCTCTCAGCTTGTATTCCTGCAGCCACCCTACTGCCATGTCTTCCTGCCATGATGGTGTCTTACCCCCCCTCTGGACCCAGTAGACCAAATAAAATCTTCCTTCACTAAATGGCTTCTTATCATTATATTTTATCACAACAATAGGAAAGTAACTTTACACATGGGCAGAGCATTTTACAACTCTATCAGTCAATGGCATTGCTGTAAGACCAGATTTAGCCTGATTGATTACTTAGTTTAGGAGTCAAATCTACTCTACGCATTGCAATAATATCCTTTGTGGAAAAGTTAATTCTCATAATCTTATCATTATGGTGTAACAACAAACAGCACAAGATGCCTTTCACTTTTCAAAACAAGTAACTGTATTTACCAAATAAAAAAATCACAGCAGTTGGACACACTGCAAGTTTCATATCTCAAATTCAAATTGTATTTTTAAAAAATAAAGAAAATCAAAACTATAAAAATAATTTTGTAGGAATTTAATAGAAACTAACGTCTTGTTTAAAACCTAGAAGAATAATATTTTATAAATATTTTACAGTTAGTAAATTATTTGTAATGCTATTACATAATTACAACAAAGCTAATAACAGACTTTCTTCTTTGGTATTAAATAAACCACGAAGATCCACGTAAAATTTCAAAGAATGATATTTCAGTATAAACATCTAGTATGAATCTGATGAGTGAACACAGGTCACAGATTTAGTTCTGTCCTCTATATGATAAAAACTACTTCAGGAGCAGAAAGACAGCTCAGTGGTTAAGAGCACCTTCTGCTCTTCCAAAGGACCTGTGTCCATTTCCTATCTCCTATTCAGGGGCACAAACCATGGATAACTCTAGTTCCAGGGTATCTGGTGCCTTCTTCTGGAATCTGTGGATATTGCATGGACACACATACCTATATGCAGGCGAAACAGCCATACACATAAAATAAAAATAAATATTTGTCAAAGGCAAAGTTCTTTACTGGTACAAAAAAAAAAAAAAAAGCAATAGCCAATAGGTTATTTTCATCTTAAGCTATTTGAAAAATACTTCAGTATTTAATGTGCACGAAGTATTGCTTTAGGCTCTTATGATGAAATCATAAACAAAAGTGACCTGGACTAATAGGTTATTCTTCAATGACAGAGTCCTAAATGAGAAGATAAACAAGAAATAAAGCTGGGTCAAAAGCTATTGCTTAAAGTGATGGCTTATGCCAAGCAAGTTTATTAAGTACAACCTGCTATATGCTATTGGCAGTAGAAAATGGACCAGAACTAACAAAAAAGCATCATACAATGGGACAAAGTCAGTAGGAAGCTAATCAAACAATTCAATCAATGTTGCACAGGGGGACATAGGATATCTCTGTGGGGATCTTTGTTAAATTGTTTTTTGTTTTTGTTTTTTGGTTTTTGGGTTTTTTTGTTTTGTTTTTGTTTGGTTTGGTTTGCTTTACTTTTTGCTTGTTTACTTACAGGAGTAAGGACACCTTGTCAGTTTAGAGACAAGAAATACCACAAAGTCACACCATTACAAACCTCAGACAAGAGATTTATTAGAGAGAGGCACAGAAAAAATAACTGTCTCAGAAAGGGAAGAGAGTCAAAAGAGGGCTGGGAAGAGGGATGGTCCAGTATACAGTCTTTGGAGCATGCACATTGAGCTAATAGAACAGTACAGTGCAGCTGGAAGAATTGATTGGCCATTGACTCTGAAACATAATTAATGCTGAATCCCTGTGGTCAGGGATTTCCAAGTCTCTAAGCTCAGGTAAGGTGAGGGGCAAGGTGATTTTTCACTGGCCTGTTATACTACAAACTCAGGGGTATAGAACCAAGCACACAGTGTCCTTTAGACTGATAACCATAGCCTCGTAAGGTAGGAAGAGTTGTGTTTTCAGGATCTAAAGTTGCTCCATGTCTCTGGTCCCAGACCATTACTGGTCCTGCCAAGCATATTCACCAACCACAGAGAACACATGGAGCGACCCATGTCTCCAGCCTCATATGTAGCAAAGGAAGGCCTTGTCGTACATCAATGGAAGGAAAGACCTTGGTCCTGTGAAGGCTCAATGCCCCAGTGTAGGTGAATGCCGGGGCACGGAGGCAGGAGTAAACGGATGGGTGGGGGAGCACCTCCCCATGCCAGGGAAGGGGCTGGGGGGACTGGATAAGGAGGTTCCAGAGGGGAAACCTGGAAAGGGGATAACATTTAAAATGTAAAAATGTAAATAAATAAAATATCCAATTTAAAAAAAAAAAAAAAAAAAGACTATGTTCCTTCTCCACACAAGAAGGTCTCGAGGAAAGTTTAGGGTCTGTGTAGCCCTTGACACAAAAGTTTAGTTCACTGTGGCATTTCTACTGTGGTGTAAAAATTGAACAAGTATACAAGAGGATATTTGGAAGTTAGCAGGTGTCAGGAATATGGAGAATGAGTGTTCCTGGCACATGAAATACTATCAGGTTCACAAAATGAAAACCAATGAAATCCTAAGGCATCCTGTTCCTGGGAGAGTGTAAAGTATGATTCTGATTATCTTGCCAGGATCAATAACCCAGATTGTTATGTCATGCCTAAGTTTTCTTCCTACCTGTTAGTGATCAAGATTATACAAACATCTTCATTTCCTTCCGTGATCCTAGGCACATCATTATAAGCCCTACAGGTCCTTGTGTCCAGTCTTGCATTATCGTGTTGAAATGACTTCACTAAAGAACACCACTGGTCTTCAGAGTTTCTTCTCTGTTTTGTAGTACCAATAATTCCTTCTCCTCATACTTTCTCTCAGATGTCTTTAAAAATAAACAGTGTGCAGATAATGGGAACAGATAAAAGAAAAGCACTTTGTAAAATATTTTCTATCAAATTATTACAGATCCAGAAAATTTTTTCGACTCCACTTTAGGTAGATGAATCATGAACTCCCAACCCCCAGTCAGAAATATTGTTTAGTTCTGTTTTATTTAGTGTTAATTAGTGTATGTTTTTAACTGTGATTTTGGTTTTTTAAATCACTTTAATACTCTATTATGATACTTCCTGGTTTGAGATTGGATTTTATTTGTTTCATTTCATAATTTCATAAATAAAAAATAGTGGTAGCAGATACCTCAGCTAGCAAGCAGGCCCTACAGCCCTGTGGACTACCCATGTTCTAGAAAGTTGAGTGTTTCCAAGAATTCTGAAAGCTCCTAAGAGATTAGGTTGTGTTTCACAGCATACACTCGCACATTAATAATAATAATTTACTGTCATTTTACATAAAGCCAAGCTGTATTTCTGCTTTTATCAGTCTGAGCAGCCATGTTATATTTCAGCCTGAATAAATTTCTATTACATTTTTATCACAGAAACAATGTCTTTTTTGTGGAGAGATTCAACTGTGAGGAAATGCAAGGTGTACTATGAACTGGTGGAGGCCAGAAGAGCAGTGGCCAGACATTGGGTCTGTTATGACATTTCTAACAAAGTGTGCTTTTGTGATACTCCTTGGTGCTCTTTCCTGCAATCCATAATACTCTAGTTAACCCCCTGTGGTCCTGATCATTGAGATCTTCTCGATTTTTATACCCCACTTTTTTTTTTTTGCTTAGTCTCCTCATTCTTTTATATAAAATAAAGCCGTAAATTGAAACATATACAATACTCACTGGATAAAATGTATAGGTTCCCAAATAAAAGAAAAACAACTATAATTTACACTTTCCATATACCTCTATTTAATGACTTTTACTCGTCATTAATAATTTAATATTTACTTCCTATTGTACCTTCAAGCAAAAAAGAGAGTGTCATTTCATATTTATTTATTCAGCCTTTATCAGTACATTATTGGGAATGTTTTCATACTATTTATTTATTTTTGGTTTTTCGAGACAGGGTTTCTCTATATAGCCCTGGCTGTCCTGGAACTCACTCTGTAGACCAGGCTGGCCTTGAACTCAGAAATCTGCCTGCCTCTGCCTCCCAAGTGCTGGGATTAAAGGCGTGCGCCACCACTGCTCAGCCTCAAAAAAATAATTTGTATACTGAAAGTAAAAAACTTATCTAATGTAAAGAAGGGAGACATATCAGAGTAACAATAGGAAGCTGTATTTAATCAATACATGTGTATATTAAAACACAATACATAATCCCATTAGTGTCTATCTGTATTAGGTGCTAAGTGAAAACAGTAAAAATAAAGAATCAACTGTAATTTTTATGCTTAGTATTCTTGTTTGCAAGAACTAATGCTTAATTATATTGAGGGTAAAATGCTTTGTGTGTAATCATCACCCATACTTTTAAACTTTATGTTAAACAACCTTCTGACGTCAGCCCTTAAGGCAAAATACATGCCCAGAGATTTACAAAATGTTTTGTACATAAAGAGTTGATGATAATTTCTTCCAAGAATTAGATGAGTTTTTTTTAACATAAAAAGCTATATGTTGAAAAAAGACAAAAAGTTTAAAATCCCCACCTGATTTCCAAAGTCAGATTAAAAGACACAAATAATCCAATCCAACACAGAAAGACATAGTGACATTGTTTAATTACAGTGACATTATTAAAAGTTATCAGAACCTTTGTGAAAACACTACACTGAAGGCAAAACTATAGATATACCCTGCAGAGACAAGAACTTCTTTGAATATATCTCCCACTGGAACATAGACTTTCATTTTTTCTTATAACCTCATTTTCTTATTCTCTGGAGTAATAGCCTCTGGAACAAAGACACAAACAAAACCATGCAACCGACTACTTTGTGCACCCATTATGAGGAGACACAGGAAAACATCCTACCTGGGTAGGTTGAAAAAGTATCTGTGTGAATTAGTACAAGATGAAATTAAGTACAACATAAAGCAGTGGTTGGCAATAGAACTGAGGTTCATTTTGTTAGAAACTGACAAGAGTGGTTTCTCTGGATTGTTTAGGTTTTATATATGGTAACAATTTATAATATGAAACGTTTCAAGTATAAATTCATCAAAAAATTACTCATTTGCAAGCTACAAAGTTAGGGAAAACAAAGCTCACATAGAACCAAATTATAATCCCTGAGCAAATTGTATTTTATCATTGAGGTACCTATAGATTTTACTTCAAATTACTAATTTGTATATTAGACAAATGTTACTAATATGCTCCTAGATAGACTTTGCAAAGAAAAGAATGTGCCTTAAATATACAAGTAAGAGCTACTCAAATACTCTTATTTTACTAGGATATTTACTTTTACAAAGTAATTTTAAAAAGAGTAAAATAATTTGTAAGTTTTCATGAAAAAAATTTATTTTTTAGATAATAAGTTAACAGAGAAAGACAGTTTGAGGGAAAAAATTTACAAAGTAGCAAAAGAAAAAAGAAACGTGATATTTAGATATGAAAAATGTCAATTATGAAATTTAGGCAATGTTGATAAGCAAACAATTTCTCAACTTCAAGTGTAACAGGAAAATAGTAAGTTCATAGCACAGCTCAAATCTTCTTTTAATAATAAGACATTAAAAATCATGCAAAAGGACATGACTTGTAAATTGATCTGTAAAAAAATATATCCAAATCTCTTGGAAAACAAACATAAATACTATTCCAGATGACACCACCAGATTACAAGAATAGCCACTTCTTTTGACCATCTCTTTGTCTCATGCTTTAGAGATTACATTAAACAGTTCACATGTATGATCCCAGAACTTGGGAGATCTTAGTTGAAAAATTCAGATTCGGGACTAGCATGAACTACATAGCAAGAGCTTCTCTCAAAAGAAACCAATGAAACAAAAGACAGATTAGATGGAGATATCAGTATGTTTTAAAGAAATATAGCCTGTATACAATTTGGACTTTCAAGCATAGAAAAACACATTATATTCAGTTGAGAACATAAGAAATAATTTTAAGATGACACCCACTTTCAGTTTTGCATTATGAAGATATCTTTAAGATAGTATTATAAGCTAGAGTATGTGTATAAATAAATTACTTGTATAAATAAGGGAAAGTACAAAACTGTATTTATGACACTATAGGACCAATAAAGCAGTTTAAAATTATGTGATAGAGTATGATTATCATACAAGTCATATTTTTCCTAATGACAATTCTATTCCAGTATAGCACATACTTTGACCATATCCATCAACATTCATTGTTTTTTCATTTTTCCCATTCTCTTTCCAGATAGTTCTTCTTTCTACCTTTACATATGGTTATATGAACTTATTATGTATGTTCAACATCAAAGACAAGATGAAACTCTAACAGTGTTGCAACTGCAGAAGAGGTTGTGTACTCTGTAAATATATTTCATAAATCATGGCTAAGACATTATAACAAATCAAGAAATATTTGTAAGAATGCAGTGAGAAAATTTTTGAACCAAAAATGGCCTAACGTGGTCTTTTTCACTGCCCAGTTTTTAAATAAATTATTTATTTAGAAAGAATAGAGAAATATCCATTTTATTTATAACTCTTCTGTGATTATTTTTTGTCATTTTTATTGCCCGATAGTTTCAAACTTTTTATTTTTTCATTTTGGTATATTTTTTTTTCAAGACAGGATTCTTCTCTGTAGCTCTGGCTGTCCTGGAACTTGCTCTTTCAAACAGGATACCCTCCATCTCAGAGATCCTCCTGTCTCTTCCTCCGGAGTGCTGGAATTAAATGCATGCACCACCATAGACAAGTTATACTCATTTCCTTTTGACCACCACTCTTTTATCCCTCTCCCCTTCTCCTCTGGCAAATTTTTTCAACAGGTCCACTTTTTTGTATATGTGAGGTTGGGTGGGAAGTTATTCACTGAAGGAAGAAATGACCTGTGGCAACACTACCAAAGAAAGCGAAGCCCATCCCACAACATGAATTAATTCCTCTTGACTCCTCAGGCTATCTACCCCATATTCAGCACCTCAGCACTATAACAATCTCTACAATATTGGAAAAATTAGGACAAAAGATCTTTTTAGGGGACAGTAAAGTACTCTGGAGGTCTTGTATCATGTAACATATAAATACGTCATATGGATTTTTCTTTATTCCTCCTACAGATATCCTGAAGACTCATGGCTCAGATAAATTGCACCAAGGTGACAGAGTTCATTCTTGTAGGCCTCACAGATCGTGAGGAGTTGAAGATGCCTCTCTTTGTGGTATTCTTATTCATCTATCTTTTCACAGCAATGGGCAACCTGGGACTGATCCTGGTCATTAGAACAGATGCAAGACTCAACACACCCATGTACTTCTTCCTCAGCAACCTGGCTTTTGTTGATTTCTGCTACTCATCTGTCATTACACCCAAGATGCTTGGGAATTTCTTGTATAGCCAAAATTTCATATCCTTCAACGCATGTGCTGCCCAGTTAGGCTGCTTTCTCACATTTATGGTATCAGAGTGCTTGCTACTGGCTTCTATGGCATATGATAGATATGCAGCCATTTGTAATCCTCTATTGTATATGGTCACAATGTCCCCTGGAATCTGCATTCAGCTTGTTCTTGTGCCCTATAGCTATAGTTTCCTCATGGCATTGATTCACACTCTTCTAACCTTCCGCCTATCCTATTGCCATTCCAATATCATCAATCACTTCTACTGTGATGACATGCCTCTTCTCAAGCTAACTTGCTCAGATACTCACTATAAGCAGCTGTCTATTTTGGCTTGTGCTGGAATCACATTCATTTCTTCTGTTCTGATTGTTTCTGTATCCTACATGTTCATTATTTCTGCCATTCTGAGGATGCGCTCAGCTGAAGGAAGACAGAAAGCCTTTTCCACCTGCAGCTCTCACATGATGGCTGTGAGCATATTCTATGGAACTCTTATCTTTATGTACTTACAGCCAAGTTCTGACCACTCTCTTGATACAGATAAAATGGCCTCAGTCTTCTACACAGTGATCATCCCCATGTTGAACCCTTTGATCTACAAGCCTCAGGAACAAGGATGTGAAAGATGCCCTGAAGAGAGTCATGGACAATACAAACCAGACTTCTATATTTAGAGAACTAAGAAAATGAATTTAATAAACAAACATAGACTTTTGTTCTTAGTCTTTTCTCCCCAATATTAATAAAATGAATATAATGTCATATGCTTAATTTATTAAACCATTTCTATATCCCCCCTCTGTGTGTGTGTGTGTCTGTCTCTCTGTCTTTCTGTCTCTCTCTCACTATTTTTTCTTTTATTGAAAATAGATAGCTTTTCATATAATATATTTTGATTGCAGTTTCCTCACCCTTGACTCCTCCGAATTTTTCCCCACATCCACTTTTATCTGGATCAACCCCTCTCTGTCCCTCATGAGAACACAAATAAACAACAAAGGAATAATAGTGAAAGAAAAATAAACAAATTGGAACAGGATGAAACAAATGAACACACACACACGCACACACACACACACACACACACACACACACAAAAAAGAGCACAAGAAAAGGTACAAGAGACAGATATAGATGTAGAGACTCACTCATTCTCATGCTCAGAACTCCCACAAGAAGCCATAACATACACAAAACCAATAGCGTAAAGAAAGAGAATTACAAAAATTATATTCTATTAAAAATAAAAATAATGTCTCTACCAAATCCATCCATTCAGGACTCAGAGAACACCACAGAAAAGGAAACAGGAAGACTCTAAGAGTCAGAGAGGATAAGAATACCAAGTTAACAAGGCTTTCTAGACACAAAAGAGCTGGCTCTCATATCTACTCACAGAGACTGAAGCAGCATGCAAAGGTCATGTATAATTCTATACCAGATGGGGTCCTAGAGCTGAAAGAAATAGTGGACACAAGCCCCCATTCCTAAACCAGAAGCTATCTCCAACAGATAATCACTTGCAAATGAAAAATTAGTTATGTCCAAGGAAATTCACTGGGGAAACAAACACTCTTAAGGGTAAGCCACATGCCCAGCCATAGATGGCCAACAGAAACTGAACTCAGTGGTGTCTTTGTCTTTATTGGGCCTTTTCAAATTTCATGTCTGTCTTTCTTCAGAATGTTTTATTTCTTCTGGCTTTAAAATAATGACTGTAGCACCCCTTGCAGGTAATTTTAGGGAAAGATATTCCACCTGTTTACTTCCCAATTTTGTTTGTTTGTTTGTTCATTTTGTTTTTAAAGATGACCTGTGTTTCTTGGAGACAAACTAAACTTGCTTTTCTCCCTTCTTTACCACCTCTTAATTTCTTTCTACTCCATTTTCCATGATAATCCCTGATATTTAGCAGTATTAGTATAACTGGCCTGTTTAGGACTCAATCTTCTTTTCTTGGCATCCTTAGCAATGTGTCAGTGCATTTGTTATCATTTATTGCAAAGAGAAGTTTCTCTGATTAATGTTGGAAGCAGTACTTGTCTGAGAGTATCAAAGTAAACATTCAGAAGGCAAATCTGTACTACGACAATTTAGTTTTTTAAAAAACTGTAGGATGTTTTTGTCTCTAGGACTTAATAGGTTCTCAGATGTGAGATTTGTTTTGTTTTGTTTTGGTCTGTGTAGACAATACCAAATATGAATTACCTCTTTTGAAATGTGTTTCAAACACAATAAGAGAATTAGTAATTAACCTGTAACAGTTGTTTTAATATTGTATCAGTGGATATATTTTGCCTGGTAGTTTGGTCTTTTTAGTCGGTTGCATTCAAATCCAAGAAAGACAATTGATGCAGTTTTTTCTGAAATGAACTTTTTTGTGATATTTATAAACATATTTCATTTCCTAGGGTACCAAAGTACTATATTTCAAGCATTTGTCATGTTTTATTAATTTTAATCATATTTACCGCTGACTCTTGAACCTAACTCTTTCACAATCTAACATTCCCTTCACTCCCTACCAAATTTGTGATCACTTTATTTTTTTTTTATTATCTCACAAACTCTTAGCTGTTCTACCCATCAGCTCATGAGTGTATCACCCAAGAGAGCATGGTTCACTCATCAGGGACCACAATCTTAAAGAAAACTGGGTCTCTATCACTCAGTCATTCCATCTATCCCTCCTTCCATCCCTCTCTTCACCAGAAGTCATCAACTGTCAATAGCTCTTCAGTTATGAATAGGGGATTATGAGCACAACCTCCCCCCTCCCCCCGCAGACTAGAATACTTACTAACTAGATCTTCTACAGGTATTATGCAGGAAAACATACCAAGCGTAGGTTTACTGGTACAGGGATTACATCACAGACTAAGGCATTGTTTTTACTCCAGTTCACCCTGACCTCTAGCTTTAATTGTGTGGAAGTATGCATCCATATAAGCCCCCATTTCTCTATTTCTGCAGTTCTTTACATTTCTCTTTTTAATCAAAAGTAACAGAATAATTTTCAAAATTTCAGGTAATTTAAGTTTCCATAATTTTACAGATCACATATTTTCATCATTAAAGAAAAAAACTAATGTATAAATCATATACTAAAAATTAAATTATATATCAAAAACTAATGTATATATCATAGTACCTCTGTTATACATATATATGCAATGAATTTTTAAAAAATGATTTCTGACCTTCTCTTTAGGGATGATACTAAAAATGTTGCCTTTACTCAATCCTACACAAAGAACTATAGTCAACTAAAGAATGCTTAGAGAAGAAAAGATGGTTTCCCTAGGAAAGAGATCATCAATTGATTATTCAGTTCATTTGGTTAGTCCTAAAAACTGTATACAAGTAACTTATCCAGATTAAATGGTTATATTTAAAAATTTACATATATGCATGCAATAACAATTGGATTAAAAAATGCCATGAATTGGAGGGGACAGTAAATGGGAGGTTATAAAAGGAGGAAAAAGAAGTAGAAAATGTATTTATATTATAATCTCTAAACTATTTTAAATTTGCCTTTGAAGATAGAAAGTCAGTTTAGTCTGTATAAATGCCTGTATCATTTTAATATGTAAAAATAGTGAAAGATATTTATGCTTGTGCATGTGTGTGCAAATAGATTGGAAAAGTTGTTGCTGGTGATTATGAGTGTCATATAGTCCCCTGAACTGTTGTCTTCAAGTGGGAGAAGAAGAATATACTCTGTACTGGTTAATCTCACATCTACTTGACATACAAGCTAGAGTTACCTGAAATGACTTAACCAAAATTGAGAAAATATCTTCATAAGATCTAGTTGTGAGTCATATTCTTAATTAGTGATTGATAGGGGAAGGGTCCAATCCATTGCAGGTGGTGCTATAACTGAGCTGGTGGTCATGGGTTTTATAAGAAAGCAGGCTGAGCAAGCTATAGGGAGCAAGCATGTGAGCAGCATTCCACCATGGTCTATTCATCAGCTTCTGCCTCCAGGACCCCACATTGTTTGAGTTTTTATCCTGACTTCCTTGGATAATGAACAATGATATAGAAGTGGAAGTTGGCCAAAGTTCATCCCCAACTTGCTTTTGGTCACGATGTTTCACCATAGCAATAGTAAACCTACATAAGACATTCCTGGGATTTAACTCAACCAAGTTAGAAGTCTTTAGGATGATAAAAGACAAAAGAGAAAGAAGGGAGATGAAGCCTTATTTTTCAGGCTGGATACGTGAAAACTGAGAACCATTAGCCTAGTGAGAAGAATAAGCACAGTGTAGCCTCTAGGTGTGACACTTGAAGTTTAAAGTACTCAGCACAGAAGTCAGAGGAAAGAGAGTGGGCTAGATCAAAGGGGAAAAAATGAGTCTTTCTTCTCCTTGTGCTACCCCACCTTAAAAGTTGCTATGTGACTTGAACTAACATGAACTCATGATTCTCCTGCCTTAGCATGCAAGCTGCTAAGGTTGCTGGTTAGTCTTACCATCATGGTTTCCTCAGTTTTTGTTGTATTCAAATCCTGAAGCAGTAGAAGTAGGCATTCCTACACAAGTAGAGAGTACAAGTATTGCTTAGTATACTGAATAAATCTCTTCTAGAAATATCACATGAGTGAGACAGAGAGAATCCTTTTCTAGACTCTGAAACATGCCTTAATAAAATGAGTCTTCACATGAAGTTGACTACAAATGTAGATTCTTGTGTTAAGGTACTATGTCTTTGGCATGTACTTTATTTTTACCTGTGGGAATTAAAGCAGTCTTTGAGAAACCATTCTGAAACTTCTCAACATGAAGTGATTTCAATCACTGATCATTTGTGTTTTAAAATATATATATTTTTTTTATTTTTTGAAAATTTCAAACATTTATACAATGTGTTTCCTTCTTATTTGTCCACATCTGCTAACCTTCAACTACCTCTCTTTCAAGACATGTATATGAAATAATTTAGTGAGTGACTCTATTCCTTTCTTCTTTTGGGATAATGATGTAATGTAGGAAGAGACTACTCTCTTCACTGAGTATAGGCCGTTACTTCCCAGTGTATGGATACTTTCAAAATGAAAACTAGTGGACTTAAAACAAACTATTTCACCCATATCTCATCTTCAATTAATTGGGTAATTGGGTAATATCTCTAGTGTCTAATTTATTTTATTCAAATATAAAGATCATATTTAATGTTTATTACTGAAGGAAGTTCATAGTGTGGAGCAAAACTTGTCCTTATAATTTAGGCTTCTAATGTCTTATCAAAATTGGGAGACAATGGAATTATCTTCCTCATGCCAAGGGTTTAACTGGCCTTATCATTTAGAAATGTTAAGCTCCCTGAGGAAACTAACTTGCATTTCTTTGTCCTTTGCCCATCAAATGATAAGCTATAGGGGGTGGGGATCTTGTCTATCTATAGTTATTCTTGGCCTTCCTAAAATACTGAAGCCTCAAAAGCATTTTGTCTGAAAAGATAAGAAAACAGGTTTTTCAGTTCCTTTCCACAGCTCCAAAGAAGGTTTTTGCATTGAAAACTGTCTTCTGTTCTTAGAGAAGTTTTTATTCAGTTTGGACTACAATAAAAACATCATAAACTTGCAGATTGAATAATAAAAGTAGGTTTTCTCACTATTATGGAATCCACAGGTGCAACCATTATCAAGGTTATGACTAGTAAACGTAAAGCTTTGTTTTATAATCCTCTGAAATAGGAATTAGCTCTTACAAATCATATGCAAATTTTGAGAATTGCCATAATTCTTATATTTTTGCAATGATAAATATAAGCTGTCTTACTAAACAACTGCAAAAATCAGAGAAAAAATGGCAATCCCAAAATGAGAATATTAGTAAAATTATGTGATAAAATAGAATTTAAGATCTGTGTTTTCTATAAACCAAAGAATTATATTATCTCTCACCTGCCTTGGGATGTCTATGGATCATAGACTATAATTTTTCTTGATAATCTTTCTTACATCATTCTTCTAAGTAGATCCTTTGGGATAGAGACTCCAATAAAAGCCTATAGTTTCTTGCCTTCCAGACATTACTTGCTGAAGAAACAGAACCTTATGTTTTCCAGGTAAGTTCAATGAACAGTTTTTGACATTAGTGATAAAATAAATATTTTTAAATTTTAGATCATAATAGTCTTTATACTGAAACATTTACACTTAAAATGTTTTTTTTTTTCTGAAATACAGCATAATCAAGTTTATTCTTGTTCTATTTTAGTTGTATATGTATTTAATAGTATATAAATATATAATTAGGTTGGCTTGGGGAAATACTTGAGATTTTGAAAATCACATGGGGTAGACACGTAAAGGTAAGATTTTAATCTGTGCCAAAGCCTCAATTTTTAAAGTTCTCTCTTTCAATATCCATTTTTCTTAGAAGAGCAAATGTAGATTGGAGAAACAGTCCCTATGCCTAGGCTTTAAAATTCTACTAGTTTTTCTCTTTGATAAATAATGATTGCTCAACCAAGAATATTTTACATCTATGCTTGAAGAAGACTTTCTCTATTTTGTATTTCAGTAAATACGCCAAATAGTTTTGAATAAGGGCCAAAATTATAGATGCATGACATTGTCCTAATTTCATTATTAGCATCGACTTTTAAAGCTTTGTTATCATTATAATAAAAATACAGCAGACATGCCAATGCAGACAAAGAAAAACCAACAAGGCCTCAACTCTACACAAAGAACCTAAGTAGTGCTAAGGATGGGAGAAATAGTCTCCCCTGAGAATCACACAGATTGGTTATCCAGTAACAAATGGTCAGTCTTGAAAACATATACAGACAAAGCAAGCTGTATTTACTTAGGAATATATATATATATAAATATATGTATATAACAATGATTATAATTAAAAGAAAAATCATGAATTTAAAAGAGAGCAAGGAGTCTTGTAGAGGAGATACTAGAGGGAGGAAATGGAAGTGAGAAGTGGGAAATGATATCACTGTGTCATAATTCTTAAAAAATACAAATAAATAATAAAGAAATGTGCTGACTGTTGTGTAACAGGCAGTGTGTCAAGAAAGCTTTTTGTTTGTTTGTTTTTGTTTGTTTTGCTTTGTTTGTTTTTTAGAGACAGGGTTTCTCTGTGTAGCCCTTGCTGCCCTGGAACTCACTCTGTAGACCAGGTTGGTCTCGAACTCAGAAATCCACCTGCCTCTGCTGGAATTAAAGGCGTGCACCACCACTGCTGGCAAAGAAAGCTTATTAATGTAGACGTAGGATTAGGAATTTGTCCAATTTTTGTGCATTGAGTAGTAAACTACTGAGCATCCATGTTGTAGAAATTCAAAGAATAAAGCAAGTATATGTAATACTTTCTATGAAGATGATAGAGTCTCTTCTCACTTTGATTCAATATTAAAAGATATGATGTTCAAGCAAATACATGCACAATTTTGGAAGTGCTTATATATACATTCTTTTTCACAGGATTATAAATTCAAAGGGGTTGATAAAGTTCTGGGTGAAAGAAAAAATGAAACAGTATTACAGAAAAGAAATAAAATAAATTATCCCAAGAAACCAGAAAATGGTTAAAGGGAAGCCATGCATGTTTATGTTCCTAAATTTGGCAGCAAGAATGATAGGCCTTGGATAGAAAAAAGGGAGGAATTAAGCATATATAATGAAACACTATGAGAGCATGACTACGCTGTACTTTTGTTGAAACAATTTTATCGATGAAAAAATGTAATTTTGGTAATTTTCTGAGATTTTTGACAACCACATTATATATGAGCATATAATTTTGGATATTTTTACATGTTGTATGATAGCTTTTAATACATTTCCAGCATTTGATCATGTCTAAAAATATCCTTATGCCTTCATCAAACAGATTTACAAACTAAAGCATAATTTTCCTTCTCATATTTGAAATTGTTTCCTTAAACTGATGATTGACCATTTTTGTTTATAAGAAAGTAAAATATATGAGCCTTAAAAGTCTCTTGCTGTGCATTTTTCTCCATATATTTAAAATTCTATATGTCTGTGCTAAAAGATAGTTTAGAATTAAATGCTCTGGTGTGTGTGTGTGTGTGTGTGTGTGTGTGTGTGTGTGTCAGATTTCTCAGAGAATCTAAAGCTCTTGGTGTGAGTTATACTGACTGGTCAATGATGGTCTTCCTTCCTCCTGTGTCTGTGCTAGGAATGTGGGTGCAGGCCTGGCTCTAATGTGGGTGCTTAGGATCTGAACCTAAAGCTTGCCCAGCAAATACTTTAGGATCAAGCCATCTCTAAGAACCCTATACTGCAATTCTTTTCTATAAAATAAATTGAAATTGAAAACTATGAAAATAATTATCTCTCATGTAGTACTTTCCGTATAAACATCTCAAATTAAACAAATAAATTATTTTATCATATGAAACCATTCTGAGTTACTTAAATATGTTAGTCAGAAAGAAAAACAGGAATTGAAAATTGTTGTTAAATAATATTTTCCCAAATTTGATGCCTATAACACCATAGATGTTTTATCAAATTTGATCTTAACTTTTCAGAGGGGGAGAAAGAGAGAGACAGAGAGAGACAGAGAGAGAGAGAGAGATATCTTCAAGAAGATTAGGTACCAGGTACAACTGCACATGTTATATTATCTTGTGAATAGGAACATTGTCCAAAAGGACAAGCAAATATATGAAGATACTGCACCTAAAGTAAAATACTGATAAAATAAAGTTGCTGTAGTTCATATCATGTAGTGTGAGTGAGTGTATATTTTTCTGAATATCAGTCACATAAAAAGTGACAAGACTGTAAGTTGCAGTAAATTATTTGGGAAGTAATGGCACGTTTTAATTAAAAATATTTTAAAATATGTATAAATGTAGTAGGTACATGTAATATGCCTTACATATGAAGATTACTTTGTAACTATGTGTCACAAAAAATCAGAGAAACATTTTAGACATGCAATGGTGGGAATTACTGGTCCAGGCACTTTATACCCCTTTGACTGATGCCTGTGCTCTTTTCTTATTCATTTTCTCCTTTCTGCTTATCTTTTTTACTTGTTATTTATATTTTCCTGTAGCAGAAATTATAAAAATCCTAGTCCAGGGTTTCTGCCTCACTTTTGGTTATTGAGTTGCCGAATGAAAGACACTCATAGCCTTGATACTTTACAGTACGCCTTAAACAGAATAATAGCCTACTCTCCACGATGTTAAAACCTACTTTCCTGTCGATAACCCAGGTTATTACTTACTATTTATTATGTTTCATCTGGGCTGCTATTAGCTCCAATGGGGAAGCCCTCAGAGCCAAGTTCTGTTGACTCTTAAATCACTGCCATTTCTCCTTTCTCCTCTCCTGCACATTCTTCCTCTTCATCTGCTGCTCCAATCCCAAGCCAGGGAAACCTAAACCCCAACTATGTCTCTTCTGACCACCTATTGGCTGTTGGCATCTTTATTCACCAATCAGAATTAACTTAGGCACACAGAGACATCTCCAGGTCTTGCCCCTCTCCCGCACTTAGCATTACAATAGGCAGTAAAATCCTCAACATTTTCCTTCCTTCCTTCTCTCTCTCTCTCTCTCTCTCTCTCTCTCTCTCTCTCTCTCTCTCTCCTATTGTTTTGTATTTTGAGAGGTATCCCTTTGCTTTTCTGTATACAAATGAGGGTGAATTTGAATGCCTGATTCTTGCTGCTTTCACCTCTTAAATACTGGGATTACAGGTATATACCACCAAACTTAGATCCTTCCTTATGAATATCCTATTCTTCTATGTGTACATCACTTCTGTCCTCCTTAGGATGAGCTCAGCTGAGATGAGGTCGTAATGAATATATAATCATGAAATGCCCTGGACCTTGTTAGAAGCCCAACTTTGAATTCTAAACTTATTTCAGATATGGAAACATTCTGAGAATCTTCCTTTTCATTTGTATAATGAGTATTTTACAACAGATTATTGTCAAAAACCAAACAGAAATAAATATGCTATAAGCACATTATACTGTCTGTCATCATGCTACCCATATGCATTACTAAGACAATTACAAACATGTAAGTGACTAAAACCCACAGAATAAGGGCCCTAAACAAAAAGGTATTCAGTGTGAAGATTGAGGGTTGAGGCACAATACAATAGCTGGGACCAGAGGGTCTTGTATAAGCTGATGACTTACTCTAACCAACTTTATTAAGAAATACAGCATCCTATGAACTATTTACAGAGGGATGAATAGGCCAAGATGAGCAGAGAGCTAAATTAAACAAATTCCAAAGATAACACAGGATACTCAGACAGGGTGACTTTAGGACTGATAACTACAACATAGAGAAGACTCAATTTCAGAGGAAGGGTGACCTTGACTACAGGCAGTGACTACAGGCCCAGATTGGGCTTGCAAATTCTGCTTCTGGACAAGGACAAGAACACAGAATGAAAGTTTCCTTTGTTCTTGGATCAGGACCTCTTAGAAAGCATAGGATCTTTCTGATTCCAACATGTAGTTTCCTATCATAATTTCTCTATGGTATGTAGTAGATAAAGAATAAAAGAAGTGAATTCTGTATGTTTTTATGGAAACAAAATGTAGTTTATGTTACATAAATATAGTGATGGTTTTGAAATAATATCCTTTTTACTATATGCATGTTAATATTTTCTGACAAATATTTGTTTTTAATATTCAAAAAACTAATGATGAGTGGCAAATAATCAATGGAAAAAAAAAAAACAGAAAAAGACAGAACCAGTAGATTTATTCCTATCCTGTTGTCAGTTTGGAGGGAAACATTTACCAGAAAATAACCTCCTCATAATCATCTATTTCTCTGACTCCAAAAGAGCTAATCAGTTTAAAATTCAACTATAATTTTCATGCTCAAAATTTAATGTGTGGGTGGGATGGGATAAGGGGTTTCTGGGAGGGGAGAAAGCCAGGAAAGGGGATAACATTTGAAATGTAAATAAAGAAAATATCCGAATGCCAGGGAGGGAAGATGATGAGAGTTGGTGGGTGGGTGGGGTAGCACCCTCATAGAGGCAGGGGGAGAGGGCATGGGATAGGGAGTTTCCAAAGGGGAGACCTGGAAAATATTTTTTTAAAAAATAAAAATATAAAAAAGAAAATATCCAATGAAAAATAAATTATGTAATGTGTTTCACTACATTAAGATAATTCTTGTCAAAACGTTGGTTACAATCTTTTATACTGATTTCTGCACAGATTTCATGAAGACTCATGGCTCAGATAAACTGCACCCAGGTGACAGAGTTCATTCTTGTGGGCCTCACAGATCGCGAAGAGTTGAAGATGCCCCTCTTTCTGGTATTCTTATCCATCTATCTTTTCACAACACTTGGCAACCTGGGTTTGATCCTGGTCATTAGAACAGATGCAAGACTCAACACACCCATGTATTTCTTCCTTAGCAACCTGGCTTTTGTTGACTTCTGCTACTCATCTGTCATTACACCCAAGATGCTTGGGAATTTCTTGTACAAACAAAATATAATATCCTTCAATGCATGTGCTGCTCAGTTAGGCTGTTTCCTAGCCTTCATGACAGCTGAGTGTTTGCTCCTGGCTTCCATGGCCTATGACAGGTATGTGGCCATTTGTAACCCTCTACTCTATATGGTCCTAATGTCCCCAGGAATCTGCTTTCAACTTGTAGCTGCCCCCTACAGTTACAGCTTCCTGGTAGCACTGTTTCATGCCATGCTCACCTTTCGCCTCTGCTATTGTCACTCCAATACCATCAATCACTTCTACTGTGATGACATGCCTCTCCTCAGGCTAACTTGCTCAAACACTCACTCCAAACAACTATGGATCTTTGTCTGTGCTGGCATCATGTTCATTTCTTCTCTTCTCATTGTATTTGTTTCCTACACATTCATTATTTCAGCCATCCTAAGGATGCGTTCTGCTGAAGGTAGACGCAAAGCTTTCTCCACATGTGGTTCCCACATGCTGGCCGTGACTATTTTCTATGGAACACTCATCTTTATGTACTTGCAGCCGAGTTCTAACCACTCTCTAGACACAGACAAAATGGCTTCTGTCTTTTACACAGTGATCATTCCCATGTTGAACCCCTTGATCTACAGCCTCAGGAACAAGGAAGTGAAGGATGCCGTGAAGAAATTAATTATCAGTAGAAACCAAATGTTTATGTCATAAAATTAAGAAAAGTACTTGATGGACTATGTGTGTTCTATCTTTCACCAATAAAAGACTACTTATTGATATATTATATGTAATATATGAATTAATAACATGTCTACTTATTAATATTTTATATGTATTTATAGAAAAACATCTTTCCTATATAGAGAAATTTTCAATGTAGGATTTGATTTCACTCTCGCTCTCACAGTCTTTCTCTGCCTTTTTTTCCTCCTCCAATATTCCCTGAGGCTCAGGTGCAGAAGAGTTTTGTAGATAGATCCTTTGAGACTATATTCCACTAGTGCACCTTTAGGGTTGTTGTGCCATGCTGGTCATTGGTTTGGTTTATAAGCATCTTAGCTGAATGGGGCTATTGGTTATCTCCCTCCTTTGGGACCTTACCTAGTGCTTTCTGGAAGTACAAAACTTGTCCTCGGAAAGGGGACGTTCTGGTCAGTTCCATCTCAAGGGTTCTTGAGTTTTATTTATGACATGCATAGTGTCACCAGCAACAGAGACTTATTGTTAGCCTCTCAGGTGCAACCAAGGGCAACAGTAAAAGTCTGTATGTTTGGACAGTCTCTTAGACAATCACTTCCAATAACTAAATGAGATTCTCATGACTACCACTGAGGTCTTAGTTAAGTGATCTTTGGCTCTTGAAGGGAACACTTTCAGTCCAGTTGAAAAAAAGTTTATTAAAACTATGTATGTATACTTATATACAAACATGTATAATAGGTTCTTTTTAGCTAAATGGTTAATGGTATGTAATTTTTTTTCAGACATACTCTTGTTGTTTTGCCTGCCTACCTCCTTCTGCTATATTTAACTCTATCATCATTCCTAATCACATCCCCCTTTGCTCAATTCCTAAATATTTATTTGCCTGTTGTAATTGTCATCTCTGAGGTGTACTGCCTCTGGCAGTACTGACTAACTTAGGCCTAGTCATGAAAGCGTTCGCCTCTGTGTAATCTTCTTTAGGCCTTAAATATTTTCAGCTTCTGAGATTTACTGCTGAATAAGTTCACCCCTTCCTAGTTCTTCTGATCTCTGGCTGGCTGGTTCAACTGAGCTATTCTGGCTCAAACTCTTCTCCAAGATAACTGATTCAATCTGGCTTCTCTCAGCTTCTCCAAAATTACTCCGCTTGGCTTCAAACTAACTCTGCCAGTCTGTTTTAATATTCTAGCTCCTTCTCATTGAATGGTTTGATCTGTCTTCATCTATTCCTAGCTTGTTCGGTTTGCAAACAATCTGTAAAACTGTTCAGATAAAGCTTCTCTCTCTCTCTCTCTCTCTCTCTCTCTCTCTCTCTCTCTCTCTCT